>JABJVR010010540.1:0-45473 GCA_025773905.1 Chitala chitala
GTGTGTGTGTGTGTGTGTGTGTGAGAGAGAGAGAGAGAGAGAGAGAGAGAGAGAGAGAGAGAGAGAGAGAGAGAGATGTGCAGGCACACCTGTGCAGCCCGTAACGAACCTTTCAGCCCAGCTGCTTTGTAACTGCTGGTGTTTGTGACTGTCATCCTGTCCCTCAGCCTCCCATAATATCGCACTCAGTTATGGGAGCAGAACAACTTTCAAGGTCCTGTGCTTGTGGTGTTTGTGCAGCACATAGAGGAGGTAGGCTGGCTGTCCATTTAGCGCTGAGCTTTGTGCATCTGGTCTCTGAATGAATGAACGAACAAACAACTTGGTTACCATTCAAGGCTGAGATGTGAGAGGAGGAGGGTGGAGCCTCTGCACACTGTCACATGCCTTTCGTGGGTGGTGTTTCTGCTTTCTGCTTTGAGAGAGAGAGAAATATATGTTACACGCATGCATGCGCACACAACATAGCCACAAGTGTGCAAACTCTATATCCACGGCCCTTGTAACGTACGTGCACACGCACATCGCAGATTACGTGTGCATCAGTGTGTGTGCAGCATGGAGAGCTCATATTGCACGTGTTTGCCTTGTGCTACACAAGCTGCTCAGTGGGGTGTTCATGTGTTTCAGGATATGCACATTAAAGCCATCCCACCGTGGGATTAGAGGCGGTGCCTTTATCACTCCAGCTTTTTCATCATTATTACTCCCTGTACACTTATATGGACCACATGGGGGCATCTTGTCATCACCATAGCAAAGCAGTCATCCACAGAGATGCAGCTTGTGACAGGCGTTCAAAGCACAATGATCCCAGGCTAAACTGACATTAATTGGCTTCCACAAGACATAACCCTGCCAGAAAACAGTGTGTTCAGGTGACAGTGACGAGTGCACGGGATCGCGGTAGGTGTGTGAAGCGGGATGGGAGTTGCTGCTTATTGCTCGTACTGTGCTGTTATATAATGTTTCCTTGGCATTATGCACCCTGCGTGCATGTTGGTGTGCGATTCTCGTTTTGCTGTTATGATTAAATTTACATATCGTACAGAGAGCAAGTACTTTGCGAGCTCTGTGGTTGTGGATACAGTCGGCCTTCCTATTGTGCTGGTTTTTCGACTTGTCCACCGGGAGCCGAGCGAGGCTCACCTCAGGTATCAGGCTGCAGAACGGAGTTCTGCTCTCTGTCTGAACGGGCGGGTTTTATAGCCGCAACCACCATCCCAATTATCTCCTTTTATGCTGCACTATTCATAATGCAAGGCATGTGACAATTGCATATTCATTAAGTCACAGACGCACACATACACACACGCACAGTTGACTAATTCGATGTCCGGCTTGGACTACAAAACACTGGCAGGTTTTAAAGAAATTGAAGTGGAGGAACTAGGGGAAGTGTACAATCAGCGCCTGTGGTCATGTACAGAAAGACCTCTACATTCGTGCGTTCATGATTTCCCACAATCCAGCATCCCGGGGCACGTTTGTTAAATATAGTTCGTATTTATTTTTCTTTTCTTTTGTTGGTATGCTTATGTAAAGGTGTGAATGGCTTTGGCAGATGTGGAGCGTGGGCAAATTAGTGCGTACGCCCCCACACGCAGCCACATGCAGACTTACGCTGACATGGGAGCTGCTTTGGCAGTGAAACCTAAATAAATGGGACCACAAGTGTATTGCACTTAAGTCCACTGGGAGAGTACAGTCGTACAGGGGTGCCTTGGGTCCGGCTGCAAGCCCCCTGCCCCCACTGAAGCACGTAAGAGGTGACGTTCAAATGGAATATTTGGGTGGGGAGGAAGACAAAGCCAAATGTATCAAAAACCTTTTTTTTTTTTTAAACCTGGCACTGGATGCAGTGATGAAGACATCATTAGTCTCTTATGGTCACTTAGGGACTCTATGGCAATGTGGCTGCTGGCCATGCCCTCAGACCAGGTGATCTGATCTTTGATTGGATATGTGTCTTGGCACTGCCCACTGATGGTGAGTGCTCCTGTTCGCTGGTATTTTCCCATCACATATTCAAAATGTGTTGGCACAATTTTCTTTATCCCTTGTAACATCTGTTGTTGGTCGTTCCTTGGGTTCTGTGGAAACTCTCATGAGTTGGGGTTGATTAGCAAGGTGAGCTGTCTTGGATTTCTGTTGACCAGTCCCTTGGCATCTGCTACATCTCTGTACTCATGGGCGGACCGAGTGCACCGCAGGAACTCACTGAGCCATCTAGGAAAAAGCCCCATCCCCAAATTAACCACTTTCCTCCCAATTAAACTCCATTTGCTCTAATTATTATTTTCCTCCGCCATACACTGTTGCCCAAAGTGGCTGTAGACAGTTTAAAGGTCGCCTTTCTGGCAGTATACAACTTTAAAAATGTGCAATGTAAGAATGTTATTCACAAGTGAAACATGAGAGCCCTTCCTGAGTGTAACATGCATACTGTAAGGCTGGTATGTTAACTGCTCCACCCAGCTGCTCCTGTTCTTTATTCTTTGGAATATGGCGTTACTGTACCTCCTCTGGCTGTGTACTGGAGCCTGCTATTATTGGGTCTTGCCTTTCTTTTGGAAGAGGCACCTTGAAGAGTACTGCACCATTGACGTAATCTGAGGTTGTTTAAACAGGCCCTGTGCTGGCCCAATCTACGCACTGATTTGGCAGCGTCAAGGCACCGAGTCTGTGTGTGGTGGTCTGGGCCCATTTGGCCGGAGTGACTAAACTGAAGTTCCAAGCAAACATATCTGGCTTTTTCCTGTGGTTGGTAAACTCGTAAATAAATAATCCCCCTATCCTGACTGTTTATTCAAGCGAAACCTTCGGGTGGGGATGGGGTAGGGGGGCTGTTAATTTTGGCGGACTTCCTGTCCAACAGGACTTGGGGCGGCCGGGTAGTGCGGCCGTTTCTGTCCCGTCCACTTCAATGCCCTCTCTGTGGGCTCGGTCTGCGTCCCGAGTGTGATTTTATTGAGTTATCGAAGCGGGATGAAAAGGACTTCTCTGTTCGCTGACATTAGATAGTGCTGCAAGGCCAGTGGAGGGGCCGCTTTGGGCTGGGGGGAAATGAGGGGCTTGTCAGGAACCTTTTGTTAGGCCTGGTTCATTTCAGGTCAGTCCAGCTTCCCTGCAGCTTGAGCTCAAGTCTTTCTGAAACACAAGGTCGCGGTTGCCTTGGCAGGGCCAGTGTCTCTACTGTACAAAAAACTCTAGTGCTCTGAATTACACGAAGTCTGTCACACTAGAGAATTTTGGTGTGTGTGTGAGTGTGTGTGTGTGAGAGAGAGAGAGAGCACTATGTACATTCCCTTGCTGATATTTCAGTGTTCTAGTCTCATGCAGTGATCATCCTACTGAACAAGATGGCATATTCTCTGAATCAGTTTGTCCCGAATTATGTGGTCTCCTTTATTATTTCACATTGTGCAGCCTTTGATTTGCCCTGTTTTCAGATTCTCAATTGATTTCTAGGGTTGCATTTAAGAGATGGTACAATGCAGTGACTTTGCTGGTTAGAGGGGCTCATGGCCGCACTTGCTGTTACAGTCTTCCCTGCTAGGTGAGACTTGAGCAGTTATTTATTCTCTGTAAGGCTTTCACCATTTGAAATCTGGGCCTTCCGTGTAGCATGTGGCCCAGCTATGAAGTCAGATTTCCCAGCCTGGACTACCCTGTGGATCTTGAGGTTTCTGCCCCAGCATAGTGTAACTAGGTCATTGTAATGTCCCTCTAATGCTAAAGTAGTCCTTTTCTTAAGATCCTTTAAGGTCAATCTAAAGAAGTTTTAAATACAGTATTGAATTAAATCCCACCACAAGGGCAGTTCCAGCAAGTCAGTAGTGGATCCCCAGCAGAATTCCTTTGTTGAGTTTTTCCATTTCTTTCATGTAGAGTTTTAGACAGATTAACATGTCTGCATGATCTTTCTAGTGGATCAGCAGGGATTATAAGCAATAGCTGTACCAGTGAAGCATTGGTAAATGGTTCAAATCTGCAAAAGAACCGCACTTGTAATCAGCTGATGGAGTCTCTCTGTTTCAGATGGATTTTCAGCAGGGATTATAGTATGATCGGCAAAAGCCCTGAATGTCGAACGGTTGAACTTTGGCTCTAAATGGGCTGGCGCTTGAGGTGTTTGAACCACTTTGGCCAACCTCTTCCACCCTGCCTCCCTCTACAGTGGATGTGAGCGCCGCGCTGGCCTTGCGTGGTCTCCCACCGACGCCCGCCGGAGCCCTCATGGACCTGCGTGTGGACCAGCCACTGACTGCGGGCGTGACGGCCGGCGAGCTGGCCCAGTGTGAGCGCCAGAGGTTGGAACGAGACCTGCAGGCCCTGAAGCAGAAGCAGGAAGTGCAGCGCCGGGTGCTAATCGCCGACTTCCAGCGCCAGCATGAGCAGCTGTCCCGCCAGCACCAGGTGCAGATACAGGAGCACGTCAAGGTACACCACGGCCTGTCCCTTTCACTCAGACGCACTTTACTACGGCCTGTCCCTTTCACTCGGACGCACTTTATCTTCGCGGGGGCCACTTGGGTAGTTTTCCGCTGTGCTCTGACTGCTTTAGTTTGTTACGGTCCACATGGATGTCTGCACTGTTTACTCTTTTTTTTTTCTTTTTATCCTTAATTTATTCACGTGCTGCTGGTATCTGATGTTTGTTCAGTGTTACAGTAAGCAAGCAGGCTTTTTCATGGCCATGCTGGTCGTTTGAGGGGAGACGTGTGAAAACATGGGAGTGCTCAAAGAAGCACAAACCTTCTTGTCAAATTAAGTTCATTTAACTCAATTAAACGTTGCTCCAAAGAGCAACACTGAAGAGTGGTCTGTTTACATTCCAGAAACCCAAGGTGTTGACTTTTGCCCAACTCATGGGCTGCACTGAGTCCCTACTGTCTGACAGCTGTACCCATTCAGCACTGTGCCTGTGGCATGGTGCCTTTGTGTGTCTACCTGAGTGATCCTGATACCTGGCTGTGTGAGCCCTGGCATAGGTATGGCCCAGGGGGAAAAGGTATCTACTGTTAGCAGAAACCAAAGCAGGAACACTCCCTCTCAGACACAACATGCTGTTATGGGAGAGCAAGCTGTGTGCATAAGAAAATCACTGAAGTCCATCTCAGTCAGTGTCTAGAGCTCTAATTGGGCACAAGATTCTGCTAAGTTGGTATTATGTGGGTGAACTAAATAATGCTGATGCTATACATGGTGTAACAGCAGTGTGTACATGGCAGTAGACATGCACAGTTCGGTACACCGCGTCTCTTTTTTGAGGAGTCACTCAACAAGAGTGATGTCGCCGTTCTCAGGGTCTGGAGCCTCTAACTAAAATTACACTATTTCCCTAGACTTTGGAGCACTGTATTATTAACGGCTCTGTGTGTTGGTGATAAGTCTGTTTATCTTCAGGAGCCTTAACCTATGAATTACAGTTGTCCGGCTTTTGTGCAACTTTTGCATTGCGACGCAACGTTCTGATCAAACTGTTTATTTTAACAAAGGGTAAAACAGTAGGTCGTTTGTCTTTGTGGTGTTCTTTGTGAGAATTGTTCGCCTCTCCCATGAGACCCAGCCATTTTAAAGCTCTGTGTGACATAAGGGTGGTAAAGGCCCATTAAAGGTTTTGCTGAATATCCTCACGGTCCATTTTAAACATCCCAACACTGACCAATGCACGCACGGGCGGCTTTCCGCATTGCTCAGCTGCGTAAGTGCCACGCTCGTCAGAGCGCCACATGACCCTGTCTCTGCCTGTGCCCTGGCCTCCCCCCTCCCCTCCCTCCCTTCCTGCCCATCCGCTGCACCAGCAGGAGCTGTTAGCCTTGAAGCATGAGCAGGAGCTGATGGAGCAACGGCGCAAGGCCGAGCAGCAGCAGAAGCAACAGCAGCAGCAGCAGCGCGACATGCAGCTGGAGATGCAGAACAGGGAGCACCGGCTGCACCTGCTCAAGAACAAGGAGCCCGGCCAGGAGAGTGAGTGTGACCGGCCGCTGTGCGCCACGCCCCTTCCTCTCTGGGTGCGCCCAGGAGATGAGCGCGCACTGTCCAACGGCTCGACCTGTGCCCATCACAGACTTGTGTTCCACCCAGAGCTTCCTTTAGACTCTGTCAGTCACTTCCTGTTACCCTACACTGTGAACCCACAGGGATTTCTGCGCTGCTGTTAGCACACCGTGTGGCAGGCGGCACTGGTGCTGTGTCTTTGCTGTGGCCTTGCGTGCTCCTCACAGCGGCCCTGGCCGCTGTGAGCTGCCCCTGTGGGCCGTTGTGTTGCTCCGGTTCTACGGTGCAGAGGAGACATTGGGGCTTTTGTCAAAGGAACAGCCTGCAACGCTACCTCAAGGCTTTTGCTCTGAAATCAAGGCTGCCTCTGTGGCAACAGGTGCAGACCAGGAGATCTGCTGCGAATGACTTAGATCGAAGATAGTGTCAGGTTTTCTTTTTTTCCCTCAGTATAAACATTTCCCTTAGACTAGGTGTTTTCAGCGCAGTAAAGAAGAACTTTTTTCCTTTTATGACTGGTGCTTTTTTAGTGAAATGTAAGTAAAGTTGATGTCTGCTGATTTTGTACAGTGTACGCAGGTTGTTCCTGATTGTGTCGTGCAAGCGTTCTTAGTGCTGCTTAAGGTGCTTTTTATTTAAAATGGCATGCACAGCATGCAGTCTTACACTTTCTTGGGTCGCACAGATGACTACTGAAGAAATAATTTCTTGGGACAGCTGAGAGATTTGTGGATGTGACCGTGGTGGTTCTGACTGCAGGTGCGGTGGCCAGCACAGAGGTGAAGATGAAACTCCAGGAGTTTCTGAACAAGAAGAGGGCCATGGCCCAGCACACCCTGAACCACTGCCTGCCCGGCGACCCACGTCTGTGGTACACGTGAGTCGAGCTGATTCTGTGCCCGTCTGCCTGCTGTTCATGACCCCAAGAGATGACCGGCCGGCCTGTGGCAAGAGATGTTTAATGGGATTGTTCACATTCAGAGCCGAGAGTATGAGTAATGTGTTCTTATTAAGCCATGTTTTTTTCCTTCTAAAATCTATATGTGTTATTTAATTTTGGGGTGGCGGGGGTCTGCCCAGTTGCTTTTTTTCCATACTGTGTTGGTTATGGCATGAGGTCTGGGAGTGTATTACAGATATGTGTCATTTCATCGCCAAAGTGGTAATTGTTGGAGTTGATCAAACATAGAGTCCAGTGCTTGTGAGATGGGCTGATTGCTGTCAGTGCAGCTGCTGGGAAAATTCGTTAGCGGTTTTAACTGTTCAGCCGTGGCCTGCCTTTAACATACCTGGGACTGCGGTTTAGAGGTTACTTGCGTTCAGCTGTGCTCCTTGCCACTCTTTTGTACACACACAAACTTACACACACCCACACTTTACACAATATGCACGGTGCTGCTGTGTTTCAGCAGGTGGCCGTGGGTTGCTAGCTTGTTGTTAAACATTAGCGCTAGGTGACACCTGCGTCGCAGGTGTACAAGCTAATGTTCCGCCGTACCTGGAGCCTGATGTCCTGTCACATGGTTTAGTATCCTTTTTGCATAATAATGTGTCACCGCCCAGGATGATAAACAATACAGAGAACCAGAATGTTTTCCTCAGTATCTCTCCAAGGTGACCCCAGAATCTGTACCTGGAGATTAAATCATAATGCATAGCTGTCAGAGAATGTAAAGGTTAGAGTTTGGGGGGGTGGGGGCACTAAAGAAGGTTGAGAGAGATTCCCCCCTTGAGTACGGTCTGTCCGCTGTGACACCAGTGTGGTCATGGGTTTAGCCATGCATGCCATGCTGTTACTTTTCCCTTAAACCTTCCCTTAAGGAAAACAACAGGGTGTGGCTACGCTAGCCTGGCTGTAGCCGCTTTGCATACAGTAATGATCTCATTTTTTATCTCTGCGTTCCAGCCTGTCAGGCTCATTTTTGTCCTGTGCTTGCCAGGTGACCCACCCCCCCTCCACTCCCCTCTGAGTACTGGTCTCTCTTCCCGGTGCAGGAAAACGCAGCACCGCTCTCTGGAGCAAAGCGCCCCCCCGCACACAGCCTCCGCGGCTGCCTACGGCCACCCCATCCTGGAACTGTACGACTCGAAAGACGACTTCCCGCTTCGCAAGACAGGTACGGCGTCCTTCCAGACTCTACCCAGCCCCTTTTTTTTAAGCTCTTGATCTTTAGTTTGTTGGCACTGTACTAATTACCTCGCCGTCTCAAAATGCCACTCCCACTTATGGCTCTCTGCCTGGTACTTAAAGTGAAATAATGTGGCTGCTGGCTATGTCACCTTGGCAAGTGGGACCAGGATAAAAGTTTAAGGTATGTTGACAAGAGCTGCAGTGGGAATATGCCACCTGGGCCGATGAGGTGGAGGTGCGCTGAGCACCCCTGAACGCTTTATCAGATGTCGATCAAGAATGGCAGGAACGATGCCTTGGCAAGTACGGTGTCTTGAGTGTGTACGCTGTCTTATTTGTGGTGTGGAGCTCAGACTCCCAAAACACACAGGTATGCTGGCACACGTACACAAGCTGTCAGTTGAGCATGTACACACACGTGTGCAGATTAAGCACGTTAACAAGCACGCGCTCGTGCATGATCCCAAGAACACAAACGATAGTGCACGTACCCAAAAAAGCGCACAAATGCGTGTGTGTTAAGCGTGCTCGTGCACACGCATGTGCATATGCTATCACCGG
This sequence comes from Chitala chitala, assembly GCA_025773905.1. Lineage (NCBI taxonomy): Eukaryota > Metazoa > Chordata > Actinopteri > Osteoglossiformes > Notopteridae > Chitala > Chitala chitala. The sequence continues at coordinate 8,696 of JABJVR010010540.1, forward strand.
CAGTCCTTCTGATTGGCTTACCACGTGGTTGTTGTGGGCATGTCATTGGAGAGCTCTTGTTTGTATTGTTTGCATAATGCTTGGGTTACACTGTCCCTTAGGGGTGGTTTTCTTAATAGATGACAGTCTGCAAAACAGGCGGTAAGGCGAGTGTGAAAGCTGGTTTCAGAGGCGTTTGATAGTGCAAATTGCCATGGAGGAGTAGGGGAACACCCTCCGTGCTGTGTAAACACTTGCTTAGCACTCAGACCCACCCAAGCTCAGCTTCAGTTTACTCTGGCTGGGCAGCCACATTCTGCCCTGCTGCATGCTGGGACACGAGTGGCTGGACCTCGCTGATGGCCAGCGTATTCTGGGAATTATCCAGCTGCTTCTACTAGGTGGCTGTAAGGAATGCTTCCTGCGAACGTCTGCTGAAAAAGGGACGTTCAGATTTAAAATTTCAGGATTGTATCATTAGGACAGAAGTTCTGCACTTACAATTTGATGCTTGAAATTTCTACAGCAATAGAGTAATTTTCTGAAACCGGTCTATACTGCATTATGTCCTTTTTAATCATTTAAGTTAGTGTTTAGACAAAATTGCAACCAAACGATATCAATATTTATTGACAGAGGTGTATTTAAAAGTCTTCTAAGTCTAATGTGTTTAATAGTTGAAATGTGACGCAAAACTGGCCAGGAATCAGCAAGTTTATCACATCCAGTTTCAAGAGAGAAGGTCTTTTTTCTTTCAGTCTCTATTCACTCTGGGCGATCTTTTCAATAAACATATTTTTCACCCGTGACGTGATTGTGGGATTTACTTATGTAAATGGCCTTGAGGGTTTAGAAAGAAGCCCCCTTATTCACTCGGCCGCTTGTCTGTGACGTCCATGGTGAGCAGTCAAAAGGGCTTTTCTTGTATTGGCCTTTTAGCTCCCCAAATTGAAAGTGAAGCCCTGCTCTCGGCACGGCTGTCCGCAAGTTAACCCCCTGACATTTCACAGGCCCGACCGTTTCCTCCCGCCCGTGAAGTGTGTCAGAGGGCTCCGTTCAGGGCAGAGTGTCCCAGAGGCTGGCGCTTTCTGAGCTCCGTGAGAGCGGACCGCGGTGCTCTCCTGGCGTGCCATCTGTCTCTCTCTCTCTCACTGCCCTGACCGTTAGCATCTTCCTGCCACTCATGGCACATGGGCACTGTACTAGAATTATCAATGTTAAGCTGTTGTCCCATATGTGGGTAGGGTGGTCACTGTGTCAGTGATTGGCAAGCCATGTGGCCATCCATCACACGTACACGCACCTGCACGCCCACACACACACACACACACACAAACACACACACACACACACACACAGTTTACCATCATCATCATCATCTCTCTCTCTCTCTCTCTCTCTCTCTCTCTCATCTCTGTTTCTCTGTCTTTATGTATGTAATTTGGGTTCATGTTGTCTTCATTAAAAGGAAGCTTTTACACAGTAAGCTGCACTGCAGCCCCATCTGCAGTAATCACAGTAACACGTAAAACCACTACATCTGTGTCAATACAAAAATAAAGTCATGGGGATATCGGTACAATGACAGAATGACAAAATATTGTGTGCACCAGAGATCCCTAAAGCATGGCACTCAGTGCTGGCTACCCAGCAGGGCTGTTGTCTGGCCTAGGAGAGCCAGCCAAAGTCCCCTTAATGTTATGTCAGCCTGTGTTTCTGTTAGTTTCTGTAACATTTCCTCCCGATCAGTTTTTCTGCATCTTGTCAAGATTATGAGTTTTACAATGAGATGATAAGGAATCATGTAAGTACTAATTAAAATTAACACGTGAATTTAAGATTTGGTGCCTCAAAGGTCTCAGTGTAGATGAAAGGGCAGCACACACGCTCTGGACTGTGAAACCTGGATGGTCACTGGTCAGAGTGTGTAATACTTTGAGCGCTGAAGAAATGTCCTTTTTGAATTGGCCCTGATGGATGTTTTCCTGTAAAAACGCACACGTTAGCATCATTGAAATTTTTATGGGCAAATGTCAGTGTTGTTCTTGAACCAACCATATCCTGTACCCTTTCACATCCTGAAGACTTTATTGTTGAAGGATCCCATTTAAATGTATTCATAAGACTTCTGTATCTTTTCACTCGTCTAAGCAGAATTACCATTCCTTAAATCCCTGACTGACCCCTGACTCTTCCCGTGCAACTGCTCAGTTCCATTTCCTGTAAAATTTTATTTTTGCTGTCTTTTTGCTGTAGTAAAGTAATATTCAAAAATTGTTAACATTATCAGGCACCATGTAATTCATTGTCATATTTAAATCTGGGTGACTTTTGTTTGCCTGCATGGCTAGATGATTGGCTGGATGGATGGATTTTCCACTACACACGTCAGTAGACAGCATGGATGCTGTTGGCACGGTGTGTTTTTGCAGAAAGAAAAGAAAAAACTTTTTTGCAAAGTTGGTCAGTTCTGTTTAGTCCATCACAAAAGCTTTAATGATCCAGTATCACTTGCAGGACTCTTTGAGCTGCCTCTCAACCTGCAGCCACTAGCTGGCGATACCACCTGCCCAAACTAAGCATTCAATTAAATGTGGGTGGCAGTGATTTATTTCTGCCTTACCATTGGCCAGTTTTGAGACATTTCGGCTGTGACTGACTGCATTCCTGTCCTACCCCTGCAGCCTCCGAGCCAAACCTTAAACTGCGCACACGGCTAAAGCAGATGGTGGCAGAGAGACGCAGCAGCCCGCTTCTCCGCAGAAGAGACGGCCCGCTGTCCGCCGCTAAGAAGCGCTCACTGGACATTGCGGGTGAGCGGTTGGTACAGACTTTCAGACCTCGGTCCAGGCAACATGGAGCCTTTGAGTTCACTGAGCGTGACTCTGAGTTCAATTTAGTCACATTCTCAGGAGTCCAGCCAGTGTGGCTAGGGAGTCGCTGAGGAATAAATTATTCATTCTGATATAGTTATTGTGTCTTAAAGTGTTTTCAGTTAACAGCTGTTACCTGCATTGTGCATGCGTGCTTGTGTGCATGTTTGTGTGCAGTTCAAATCTGTGCTGGCCTTCTTGGCAGTGCGTACTGACTGTGTGTCTTTGTTCTGCAGATTCGGCCTGTAACAGCGCTCCTGGCTCCGGACCCAGTTCGCCAAACAACAGCTCCAGCAACATTCCCAATGAGAATGGCATTGCCATGTCCACCAGTCCTCTGGAGGTAACCTTCCTGTCCTTCCTGCCATCTCATTAATTGCTTAGCGTCCCTTCCTGCCTCAGGTGTAGGAACACACTACCTGAGCCCACCTGGGTCTGTCACTCTCCTTGCCCTAGCCTTCCTTCACTCGAAGAATGGCAAGTTGCGAAGGCCCAGTCAGCCCGCTGTCCCTGTACACGTCGCCCTCCCTGCCCAACATCACCTTGGGCCTGGCAGCCAACCAGACATCAACTGTGAGCTCCCTGCACACTTGTGCCCTCCTGGATACTCAGCAGGACTTTTAACTAAATGTTAACTAAATGTTAACTAAATGTTTGGAATGTTGTTTAAATGCTGTTCTATAACCATTTTCATACCAAGAATAAGCACAATCGTAACTGCTCTAACAGCAGCTTGGCTTTTTTTTAACTTATGTATCATTATTAGTATTTTTTCCTTTATGTTAACTTGTGCACTTTCTCCTGCGACCAGGGCATGGCCTCTCCCTTCCTCACCGGGGCTCACCTGCCAACGTACCTGGGCACCTCAGCCCTAGAGCGGGACAGCAGCCACATCCATAACCCTCTGCTGCAGCACATGGTTCTGCTGGGCCAGTCAGCTGCACAGAACTCCCTGGTCTCAGGTGTGTAGAGCCTGAGGTGACCCATTGTATCTCAGGGTGGCAGGGTCTAATCTCCGTTAAGAAAGTCTATACAAATTCCAGCGGTTTCTCTGGATTCGCCTGACTGTGTAAAATAGTTCAAATGAATTAATTTTATCATTCTTATTATGAAGGTTAGTAAGACATTCCCTGACACAAAGATTGTTTCCTGTGTGTTTCTCATTTGTACCTGATAAAATTTTAACGAACGCAGCTCAAATGAGTTCTGTAAAGTAATCCTCATAATGGGTCGTAGTTAATATAGCTAGAAAGTAAATGTTTTGTAATTCAGTGACTGCTTTGTAATTGAATGCTGTCAGTTGTTGCTTGTAGTTAATGGGTGGTGTCATGCCCACCCAGCAGCATTAACTCCACCCTTGTGTATTTCAGGCCTAGGGCCCCTCCCCATGCACACACTGCGGCAGCACCGTCCACTGGGCCGCACCCAGTCGGCGCCACTGCCCCAGAGTGCCCAGGCACTGCAGCAGCTCGTGGTTCAACAGCAGCACCAGCACTTCCTGGAGAAACACAAACAGCAACAGCAGCAGCTGCACATGGGCAAGGTGGGTGTGGAAGTGGGCAGGGCGAGGGCGTGGCCACAGGGGGGAGACATGGGTTATTAAGCAGGTGAGGGCGTGGCCACAGGGAGGGAGACATGGGTTATAAAGCAGGTGAGGGCGTGGCCACTGGGAGGGAGACATGGGTTATAAAGTGGCTGAGGGCGTGGCCACAGGGAGGGAGACATGGGTTATAAAGCGGCTGAGGGCATGGCCACAAGGAGGGAGACATGGGTTATAAAGCAGGTGAGGGCATGACCACAGGGAGGGAGACATGGGTTATAAAGCAGGTGAGGTCATGGCCACAGGGAGGGAGACACACAGGGTTATAAAGCAGGTGAGGGCGTGACCACAGGGAGGGAGACACACAGGGTTATAAAGCAAGTGAGGGCGTAGCCACAGGAAGGGAGACACACAAGGTTTTAAAGCAGGTGAGGTCGTGGCCACAAGGAGGGAGACACACACGCTTATAAAACAAGTGACGGCGTGGCCACAGGGAGGGAGACACACAAGGTTTTAATGCAGGTGAGGGCGTGGCCACAGGGAGGGAGACACACAGGGTTTTTGTGCTGATCAAACAGAATGAAGACTATTGCCAATATTGTTTTTGTCCTGTTTGGCACAGAATCTCCCTGGTTTTACAGTTAATCCTCTTTACTTTTTTATTTTCTTTTGTTCTTGTACTCATATCCAAGCCCAAGTGTTGTGTAAGCTTGATCGTGTTCTCCCTTTAAGCAGGATAGGGGAAGGAATTGAAAATTGTGGGGAGGGAAGTGGGGGGGCTGCATCGTTTCTTTGGAGAATGAGACTAAGGTTCTGACGTCAACACTGTTCCCTGGGCACCTCGCCACGCTATTGTCGTTACCGTGGAGATGGCAGGTACACGATACCCCCAGGCCAGAAAGGAAATCAGAGGCCGTCAGGATGGCTTAGTGTTTTTTTCCACTTATTTTTTCATCCTTTTCCCCCCTGTTTTCAGTGAGGTCTAAATGATTGTTGGACAGGTGTACCCTCAATTTATAGGTGTGTCTGACTGGTGAACCTTGTTTTTCCCATTTTCTGTAATGGGAAGCTCTTCAGAAATGTTGAATTTAATGTTCATATTGGTATGTAGTATGAATATTACATCATTGCAGGGCCTGCTGTGGTGTCTTTATGTTAACGTGTTTTGTCGTCTCGGTGTCTCTTCCTGATAGTGATCTTTAGAAAGTTGTCTTTGCTCAGTAGAGAAGCTCATAGGAGACCAAGCACTGCTGTGAAAGCCAAAATTTATATCAGATAGCAGTTAGAATGACTTTCCAGTATGTTTGTTGAAGTTTCCAGTTCCGAAGAGCAGGGCTGTGTTTCCGTGGCCCTGGGGACCACATGTTCACAGGTTCACATACCTATTAAACTGCTGTACATACGCATTTATTTGTTATCATTTCCATGTTTCAGTCAAGATTGCTGTGTTTGGAGCACTTAAATTTAATCTTGGATTTTATGTCCTTTCTAGTGTTCAGTAAAAAAAAAGTGCAGTTTGAGATGTAGGCTTGCATGGTGACACCGCAATGGCATCCCCCTCCCCCCCCACGCACCAACTTCCAGATGATGTCCAAAGCTGCCGAGCCTACACGTCAGCACCAGAGCCACCTAGAGGAGACAGAGGAGGAACTGCAGGAGCAGCAGACGTCTCCAGAGAAGGAGTCCCTGTCCCAGGGTGTCACCATCAAACAGGAGCCTCTAGAGGACAATGAGGAGGAGCAGCTGCAGAAAGAGAGGCAGGCTGAGCAGGAGCTGCTTTTTAAACAGGTGAGCAGGAGAGAGGGACACTGGTGAGCAGGAGAGAGGGAGACAGGTGAGCGAGTCGGTGAGCAAGAGAGGGACAGTGGTGAGCGAGAGAGGGAGACAGGTGAGCGAGTCGGTGAGTGAGAGAGGGAGACAGGTGAGCGAGTCGGTGAGTGAGAGAGGGACACTGGTGAGGGAGAGCAGGAGACAGGTGAATGAGTCGGTTAGCGAGAGTGGGACACTGGTGAGCGAGAGAGGGAGATAGGTGAGCGAGTCGGTGAGCGAGAGAGTGACACTGGTGAGCAAGAGAGGGAGACAGGTGAGCGAGAGAGGGACACTGGTGAGCGAGAGAGGGAGACAGGTGAGCGAGTCGGTGAGTGAGAGAGGGACACTGGTGAGCGAGAGAGGGAGACAGGTGAGCGAGTCGGTGAAAGTGCGAAAGACAGGTGAGTGAGAGAAAGACGGGAGTTTGAGTAAGTGATGAGTGAGAGAGTGTGAGAGAGGAGAGAGAGAGCTGTTCCTTTGACAACAGCTTGGACAAACATCTTTATACTGATGAAGAGGAAATTTAAGAATTTAACTGATTGTTTCAGTTGTACCTGTGTGTCCAAAAAGAGATCATTGCATTGTCATTGTATGGCATGTTGTTTAACTGGCCCAAAACATACAGAGGACCTGTTTGTTAACACTGCAACGCTCACTGCTCTTTCAATTATGACAATGCTACATACGTGTATCTGTATTTGCACTGTTTACACAAATAAAAATTCATAAATTACTATGTTCCAAATACGTGCTGACTCATGCTTACGTATTCACTTTCCTTCGAGCAGGAAGCCCTGCTCCTGGAACAGCAGCGAATCGCTCAGCTGCGTAACTACCAAGCGTACATGGAGGCTGCGGGCCTAAGCGTTACCCTGGCTTCCCATCGCCCGCTGTCCAGGGCCCAGTCTTCACCTGCCTCTGCATCCACCTCCCTCCCCATCGTCCCAACTGAGGCCACACCTACACCTCGCTTTACAACAGGTAGGCAGCTCTCGCTCCCATTCTTCCTGACAGCAGGCGAAATGCAGTCCATACTGACAGCAGCCCGCTGAACCATTATATCACCAGATGCCCTGACAAGTGAGTGTGGCCCATTCTTTTTCTCAAGAATGGTTGTAACTTTTCCACAGGCCTTCTGCTTTTTGAATAATTTGCCACAGCGTGGGTGCGAGTGTTTTTGTGTTTAGTTTAGCTTTTCTCTCACGTGTTTGTCAGTATCCCCCTCCCCACAAACTGTTTTCTTCACTCTCCATAGAATGCGCATAAATCATATCATAAACTAACATTTGTTTACAAGGCAACAACACCTTAGCCCTCAGCTGTTTGTAGGACTTCGGCAGTGCGTGCTGCACTGAAACACGTCCCTGAGGAACATTTTTACTTAATGGCGTCATCATGCCTTTGACTCTTTAGTAGTGACTGGCTTTTATTTGCTGTAACATGTCCTGATGCTGCATTTCTTTCTATATGCCTGAAGTCTATTTTCATTTAAGCTTGTCCTGACCATTTAGTGGGGTTTTTTTATGCTTGTATTATACATATTTTTAAAATCATTTTAGCATCAAATCCATTAAAAGACATGTTTCATCTTAGGTGTTTCTTCAGAATAAATCGTTACTGACCCCCCCCCCTCCCCCAATCCCCTCTGGTGGAATATAAAAATGCACTGCTGCCATCTAGTGGTTGAATTGTGTATGTGATTTTACTTTAAAAGTTTCCATGTGCATATGTATAGCTGAGCAGATTGCGTGTGTCTCCTCAGGACTGGTTTACGACACGCTAATGCAGAAACACCAGTGCATATGCGGAAGCACCACCACACACCCTGAACATGCTGGGCGAATCCAGAGCATTTGGTCACGTTTGCAGGAGACCGGCCTTCGGGCCCGATGTGAGGTACGTCTGATAAAAGCCAAGCTGTCCCAGGTTATCTGTCCACTTCTCTTTTTTGCATGCTTTTATACTTTCTCATCCTTCTTTTTCTGCTCATAGTTGTTTAAAACAATTCTTGTACAGTTTTGGCCTTCTTGGTGAGCCACATTGCATGTTGATGTTCCACTATAATTCTGCATATTCTGTTTATTTCCAGTACAGAATAAAAGTTGCCAAGTGTTTTATTTCTTTGGCAGCAGGGGGCGCTGTCAAGTTATTTAGGAAGAAATTTTCGTTCTATAAATAGACATTCAAAGACGAAACAAGAGTCATATGGGAATTGCAAAGTAATCAGTTGTTTGAAGTTGTTGTACACCCCTTCACAATGATAAAGACATGAGTGGTAGCTTATCTCTGCCACCACCTGTTTACAGAAATGTCCCTCCATTTTTATTGCTGTCTAAAGGATCTCTGAATTGCAGGCTTTTAAACCTCACTAAAATGTGCCTGGTCTAATTTCTCTGTTTTTTGTTGCGTCACAGCCAAAGGTACAACAACAAGTCCATTATGAATCACCACTGTTACGGTTATGCATTCTAGCTTTCAAATCTACTGTACTCTGCCAACAGTACAAATACATTGATGTAGACTTAAGAGACTGGACCCCTGAGACTGAGCTTTGGTTTTTTTAGGGTAATAGCTGTTGGACCCTTTACAAATTGAAACCAAAATATCACTGTCTTGAAGTGTAGCCGTATAAAAGGCTAAAATTTATTACGTGCTCTGACTGAGATTGTTTGGCTAATAAACTGTTAAAAACCAAGTGGGGGGTGTAATGGGAGGGGCTGTGTGACCCCTTTACTCTCCATGTGTCCCCAGTATGTTCGCGGCAAGAAGGCTTCACTGGAGGAGCTGCAGACCGTCCATTCGGAGGCCCACGTTCTGTTGTATGGCACCAATTCGCTACGACAGAAAGTCGATAGTAAGTAAGGCAAACATTAACATCCTGACCACTTCTGGCCAATCACAGGCCAGGTTACACTGAAATTGTAGCCATTAATATAGAAGTCCATAGTAGTTGTTCAACACTCGTATAAATAATATTGATCCTGTTTTCTTTATCTAGATGATGTAAACATTCAACATGGATTAGTGTATTCTTGGTCTTTGTTAGCTTTTCTGTCTTGTGTCTGTTTGTCTGTTAGCAATTAATTCACAAATAATATAAATGCTTTTTTCAAAACAAGTTTAGATAATGTAATTTATACAAGAATTTTTTCCCTTGCTATGTACCTTGTCATCATAAAGCCAGTTCTTTATCCAGTGTCCCCTGTTGTCCCAACTTTGTGTTCTTTCATACAATCCCATAGCAGCTGTGTGTGTAGTTTATAACACACAGATGACAAGAATTATTATCCTTATTGCAACTATTCAACTGGGAAGTAGTGTTTGTGCGCTGCAATGACATTTAGGTTAATAATAATAATAATAAGTTATATACATCTCCATGTGCATTTTTTTTTTTTTTTTACTTTTACCACTTTTGTGTGGCAACCATGAGTCCGGTGATTTGCTGAAGGGTCACCTTTTGTGGATTTCTTCAGCCAAATATGGTGTTTTCATTTCACACTGGGCGCAAAGCTAAGACATCCACACGGTTTGTGTCCATTTGTGTCAGGTGTCTTGACTTCATTATGGCCCCCTTTGACTCATTCTGGCAAACTTGTGGGTGTTTAGCACAGACATTATTCCAGACTGACCCTGCCTCAGAGAGAAGATGTCATCTCTGCGTGAATGGTCCCTTTCTACTTTCAGAGCTCTGTCACAGAGCAGGCCCTGCACTAACACCAATGCTCTTGTGCCGCAGCAATTGCCGACATTATTCACCCTCAGAAAAACAAACACGGCACTGATTCCGGACTCCATATGGAAGCCTGGGTCACCCGGCCCCCGAATGTGGTCGTTTCGGTCCTCTGACACGCTGGACTGCCCCTGCCCCAGAGCTGCCAGCGGCGTGACTGCGTTTAATTTTCCATGATTTCAACTCCCCTGCACTTTTGGGTAGTAATTACCCGGGTCTGTTGCTCTGTGAGGAGATAGCACTCCCCCGTGCTCTCAGCAGATAAGATGCTGACCGTTGATATGGACGAGGCATGTTTCTCGCAGACCCAGCTGTGAGGGAACAAAATGGGCCGGGAGGGGGGGGTGTTCAGGTCATAGGTGCATGCACGGTGCACAACTTAAACTAACGTTAGTCTCACGCACACACCTTCCATTTACGTTTTTTTCATAATCTATGAATGTCATTAAAATTACACATGCTGAAGTTTTGTCTCAGGCGTATCTCAGATTCGTGCTCACGAGCCTGTCTCAGTGTCTGTGGTGTTTTGGTGTTTTTCCTCTTAATTTTCTCTCCTTCCCGCAGGTTCGATGACACCCATGTTCGTGAGGCTGCCCTGTGGCGGGGTGGGGGTGAGTGTTTATAAACGACTCGTTTGTTCTCTGTCACCCTCTCCTCTACCCTTCCCCCCCGCTGTGCAGAAAAGGACCCCACATCCTACACAAGTTTCCAGTGACAACAAAAACTGCTGCTTTGCACTGATGGAGTAATTGTGTCCAGATGCTTTCTATAAGCAGGCTGTGTGTTATCGGAGGTGAGGTTGTTACTGGGGGCGGTGGCTGAATGGAGGGGGGGGGTGCATGCACACTACCTCACTGCTATTATACTCATTTACCATGTCCTAAGGTGGGTAAAGGTGGAGCAGGTGGACCATGTGGTGAAAGGTTTAAAAAAAGTACTGCAGCAGCTCAGTACAGCTCAGCATTCTCAACCCTAACCAAGACATGGTGTAAAATGCTGGTGGAGGTGCTTTTGTTCTTTAGCTGAAATTTGCCAGAGTACTGTTTTGAAGTCTAGCTTCACTTCAAAATAAGCAGTAAGCGTGTGCGTGCGTGCGTGTGTGTGCATGTGTGTGTGTGTGTGTGTTTTTTTTTTTTTTTTGCCTGTTGTGTGTGCATGCCCATGTGTATCTGTGAGTGAGAGAGGAGGAGGTGCATTGATGTGTGAGAGTTTACAGGGTGGTTGATGGATCACAGTCGGCCACCCCCAGGGTGCACTGGGACCAGGCTGCTTAGAAATAAAGGGGTTCTGGATTCTTTTATGGAAATGGAGCAAAATTGTTTTCTTCCTGAGTCTACACAGTAACCCCCTCCACAGAACACAACCCTGTCAGGCCATGGGGAGCTGCATTTCTTCATTGTAACACGTTTTCTTCCCCTTCTCTCATGCCTCTCTGTCTTCTGTTTCTTTTATGTCACAAATGGCCCACAGCTCTGTAAGTGGTGACAGTCATTCCTGAAAACACTTTAAGGGAAGAACTGTTTTTACAGCAAACTTGTTCACAACAAAATTCATGATTTGCTATAGAAAGTTGCTGAGTGTGTTTTTGCTAACCTAGTACTAGCAGAAAAGTTATTTCTGAACTACAAGTAGTTACACTTACATCACATTTCTTTGCATATGTGTGCTCCCTTTTCAGTTTCTATTGAGTCGAAGCGTTTATTCCTGTGAGTTGTAAATTAATTTGCACTGAAAATACAATAGCCATAAATCTTGTGGAGATCAGCACAGGGGTCAGAGCTCTGAGACAGCACAGAGATCAGCACTGGGGTCAGAGCGCCGAGACAGCACAGAGATCAGCACAGGGGTTGGAGCTCTGAGACAGCACAGAGATCAGCACAGGGGTCAGATCTCTGAGACAGCACAGAGATCAGCACTGGGGTCAGAGCGCCGAGACAGCACAGAGATCAGCACAGGGGTCAGAGCTCTGAGACAGCACAGAGATCAGTACAAAAGACGGCACAGATCAAGTGGCAACAGTGTTGGCTCCCAGCATTTACATAGTTTTTAATACACAATTTTTCCCCAGTTAATTTTGGCCATGATTGATGGCTTGTTTGCATCAGATAGAAGACTTTAGAAATGCTTTTGATGAATACACATGAGCAGAAATGTTCAGCTTTTGTATATCCATAATATATATATATATATACATATATATATATATATATACATATCTATGTGTGCGCGCGTGCATGTGTGTGCACACTCATGTATGTTCATGTTACAGGTGGACAGCGACACAATCTGGAATGAGCTGCACTCTTCCAGTGCAGCTCGGCTAGCCGTAGGCTCCGTGATTGAGCTCGTGTTCAAGGTGGCGACTGGTGAGCTCAAGGTCAGTCTCTGTCATGTCCAAGTCCCTGTCCAGGTCCCTGTCACTGCTCTCCTTTTCTATCCCTAGTTTCAATGACCAGGTGTTGGTAGATCATCATTCATCCAATCACCTGCATTTTTCAACCAAAGACAGCTAAATAGCACTTTTTGGAGTTTTCGTAAATAAATATTGACTAAACGTCTCAGTACACCTGTTCCTCTGTTGGTGGTGTTGTGTTTGCAGTTTGTTCTACACTGGAATTTTTAAAAGAAACAGTATTGTTCCCAGTTGCTGACTGTTTTGCATTGCCCTTTGACAGCAGTTTATTGCTGCTGTCATGAACAGTCATAGTGTATGAAGGTACGGAGCTGGGAAAGGGAATGTCTGGTTATGGATATAGTGTACCAGTTGTGGTCACTGCTGTTATCCAAATGACACCGTTACTAAGGTCATTCACATCAGCAGTATCACAGCACAGCAGCCTCATTTTAAATCATGTAGTGCACAGATTTTGCTTAGCTGGGCTGTATTTTTAAGGCCCTGCTAACTGGCATTAGCTAGAATGTAACCAACCCCCCCAAGCCCTTACTCCACTAAAAAAAATAATATCCTCTAACACGAGTTGGAATCGTAATGTAAAGCAGCTGTGTTAGTGTCGCGGCAACAGGAATTATGTTAGCCGGAAGTGTGTGAGCAAGCTTAGGGTTTCCCACTTATAATGATGCTGCTCAGAGGTAGCCAGCTGCAGGTTTTACCTGTACCACATGCGGGCTTTGTACGGCACAAGAGGACCGCGACTGACCTGACGCCGTTACCCGAGGGCTGGCGTGCGAGGACATGTGTTTATGCAGCTGATGCGAAACAAGAACGCCCTCGTGATTACGTACCTGTGCGTGTCTCGTTGGCAGAACGGCTTTGCTGTGGTGCGTCCACCTGGACACCATGCAGAAGAGAGTACTCCCATGTAAGATAATCTTGTGTTACATGTAATGAAAAGTCACGTCTGCGTTATGCTAAATGATAATGTTATGTCTGCCTTATATTCTGTTATCACCTTTTCATTACTACACATTGTGATGTTTAATTTTCACTTTGCATTCCTCTGTTATGATGTATTGTTGCTTTGTACTCCTTTATTATTGCATGTTATTCTGTTACTCATTTATTGCTATTCACAGGAATGCAATCCTGTGTTATCTTCTAGTGTGACACATTATTGGCTGTGTTTTCTCTCCCACTCTTACTAATGGCAGAGTTTACTGCTATGATGTTACAGTGACATAACTGGCCAATTTATTTCCCTCTATTAAACAGGGGTTTCTGCTACTTTAACTCTGTGGCGATTGCAGCCAAACTGCTGCAGCAGCGGCTGAATGTCAGCAGGATCCTGATCGTGGACTGGGTGAGTTTGCCAGTTCCTCAGGGGCTGCTGTCAACTCACGAATCGCACAACCAGAGAGCTTTGGACCGTCCAGAACGGAAAAGGATGGAAACATGAAATTTACAGTAATTATATGAATGAACATCATAAGACCTTGACTAGCAGTTGCGTAACTGAGATACATTTTATTGTATAAAACTGCTCAAAGGCTTTAAAAAAAATCCCCTTGACAGAGCTTAAATTTCCTATCACAACTAGATGATTAGGACTTTTACTTCATGCTTGTGAATTCTTTCAGGATGTTCACCATGGTAACGGAACTCAACAAGCCTTCTATGACAATCCAAACGTCCTGTACATATCTCTCCATCGCTATGATGATGGGAACTTCTTTCCTGGTAGCGGAGCTCCCGATGAGGTAATTACGACATGAAATGGGGCGTCGCATGAGTGTATAGCAAAGCAAGCTGTGTTTTTTTTTTTTTTTTCCTTAGTGTCAACCTTGAAAAGGGTTTCTAAATGGACGGTCATTGTGTAATTGAAGCGGACCACATTTTAACTGATCCAAGATCAGAGCAGCAGATACAAGCTTTATCACTGAGCTCAGGAAAAGGAAGTGTATGTGAATTTTGTCATCTAACTAACAACTCCCTTGTTATTCACAGGTTGGCAATGGGCCAGGTAAAGGCTTCACTGTCAACATGGCCTTCACCGGAGGCCTGAACCCGCCCATGGGAGATGCAGAGTACCTGGCAGCATTCAGGTACGGACATTGTGGGTCATTATGGGCAAAGCCAAACCCGTAGTGCCCACCAAGACCAAGCATAGGAAGCATATGCCTGTGCTGACTGGAGACCTCAGATCCATGTCCAACAGCCTGGGGTTCACACACATTATTCAAAAGCAGCACAACGCACTCTGGAATTCAGGCCGGGGGTTTTTTTTTTCCGATTCAGGAACTTTGACAGTGACAAAAGATCTAAAACAATACACTAGTGTCCAGAAATGCCTCGACGAGTTTCTCTGCTCAAGCAAATATGCAAGCGGCGCTGGGATCTTCAAGGACCTTTTTAAAGAGGACAGGTCTTGGCTGTCAAGGCAGATCGTCCATTGGGATGAGTTCAGCTCCGGACCCGTGTTGAAAAGCCCCATCTCAAAGCACATAAATAACCCCTTTATTCGCTTGTTTCACAGAGATTTGAACCGTGTGTCCACACGTAAAAAAAAAAACGCAGGCGAAATCAGTGTCTTGGAACAATTTAGTCAAGCCCCCTTTGTCTCTTACCCAGCCTCTTTCATCTGGTACCTACACTTCAGCCCTGATTTTCTGGAGGGGGGAGCTTTCAAGACCTGCCAGCAGGACTGGTCCCCATTACTCCCGTGTCTCTCTCGCTTCTGATTTGTGACGGTTCAATACAGGCACTTTGAAGAGACTGACAGGATTGACGGCACTGGTATCTATGCCCCCTCCTCCTTCCAGCTTCTTTTGAGAAAGCAAGTCCGTATCTCTTGGTCATAAGCAAAGTCATCTGTACCAGAACCAATACCATAAAGTTCCTTCATGTTCAATGAGTTTACTTGAATGTACAAACCACAAGAGTAAAGTAAGAATTGTAACTGCATTGTAAAGGCAGTGTGCCTTTTACTCTGTGCACACGTGGCAGGCATACGGGATATGTGGCAGCACAAGTTGTGTTCAGCAGAGTGACCGAGCGGTCCTCAACCTTGGGGTCACCTGATTTTCAAATGGGGTCACAAGAAAATGAGTAAAAATTGATTTTATTTATCAACTGCTGCTTTTCCCAAGGTCCGCAAATTTGAAAGGGCTCAGGGTTTAAGTCAATTGCACAACATAGCGCTCAGCCTACAATTTTAAGATAAGACTAAGATGTTCTGTCATATATAGAGCTTTATTAAAAAATAGATCAGAAAGAGAAAGGAGTTATTAATCATTTTTAAACACCTGGGTTGAGAAATTCAGGCATGAACATGGAGTTGTGGTCAGGAACCTCTGGTGTGTCACACCTGCAGAGTGGCAGTCTTCAGAGAGAAGAAGGGCAGTGCTTATCTTCTGAAGTAAAGCTTCAGTCATGTGTTGTGCTTTTTTGCACAGTACCGGTACCACCTGCAGTTTTGATATCCCGTTTTGCCTGCCAGACAAGTAGCTCTCTGGCTTTATCAGCAACAATGTGATGGATATTAAACCAATAAAATTGCACACTGACACATGCTTCAGTGAGAGGCAGAGTGCCCACAGACCAGCTCAATCCAGATTTGCTAGTCCGCTGAATATTAGCACATAGTTCATGTTGTCCAGAATCCCAGCGTGAGAATCTGGTGCACAGCATCATTAATAATCAGGACTTCCTTGAACAGCCAGGTGGGCTGTGCATACACTGTTCTTACAGGTGGCTTTGAAAATCCCAGTCTCTGTCACGTGTAATCTTGACAAACGAGGTGCCAGGTTCCTGTTGCCTGACGTGCACATTACAGCAGGTGTGGTCTTTTGAGACGAGGCCCGAAAAGAGCGAATAACTTCAAAGCCTCTATCATCCTTAATCGTGGTTTGCCATTATGTGCCCTAAGCCTTTGAAGACTCCTCTGAGACTCAGGGTTGACTCTACAGCCTGCCCTCTCAGTCTCGCTCGCTGCCCTGTCCGGTCGGTGTATAGCCCAGCGTCTGCCTTTGTCTGAACAGCAAACCCTGACAGGATCTTTCCGCTTACCAACTTCCAACCCCCAAGCCTCTGCTAATGTGAGCACGTCTCTCCTCCTAGCCTGGCTCCTGACCAGTCCAGCGTGTGGCACCCACAATGCGCTCTGCAGATGTATAACCAGAGGGACTGGCAGTCGAGAGGGAAACCCTGGAGGTTGGGTATCTACAGCAAGGCCCACGCTGCACATCACTCACTGCTGGTTTATGCACCCTGAGAGGCTGTGTTTGCTTCTCCAGCCTGGCACCATTCAGAAACATGCAGTGCCACGTAGCATTCTGCAAGGATAAAACCTAAGATGAAGGGCGAGGTGGGGGTTAGGGAATTTGGGGGGGGGGACGATAAGAAAATGGACCCTAATGAAATCCAGAAGCCAGGCCCTCTTGACTATGAACTTGGACACAAAAAGAAGAATTGAACGTAAATTCAAACCAGCTCTCCACAATGCCAGATGACAAAAGCTTTGAAGTGTTTTTTTTTCTTTCCCCCTTTTCTTGTGAAGAGAACCATTGGAAAGCATTTGAGTCTGACAGATAGCCATGTCTACTTTTAACCCTTTGTACATGTGTTGTTTAGTCATTTCAGACCCTCCTTGGAGCTCCACTGTAAGCTACACGATTCGTGCCATCTGAGCGGATGGACAGCTTTATACGTGTCTTGTGGTTGCCTTTTCTGCTCACCAGCAATTTCTGTGTGTCTCAGTCTTCTTTGAGGACATCCACACTTGCTATGGCTAATTACTGGTTATAAACTTTAAGCTGAGCACAATGCTTTTTGTGTCTTCTTTGCAAATTTAAGTTATGTGGCACTTCCATTAATAACTGTGGCTCTCCATCTGTGGCTCTTCAGGACTAAGAGAGCAGTTCATCTGTGAAATATGCAGAACAGTAAGAAAAGCAGAGGGTCAAGCCAAATATTGTAAAAGTGATCTGATATGCAACCCAGTGGCAGCAAGTAGCTTATTAATTAAAGCTTGTGACCAAATTGGTCTATTCCAACACAGTTACTGCCTACAAGGAGGTCAAAGCATGATTTTCAGTATACCTTGTAATGCCATATTTGGGTTTTTAATAATGCATTATGTATTTTTACTTCCTAAAATTGCTATAAACCATTTCGCAGTAGCTTGCTTGCAAATCAAAGCAATTCCTGATAACTAAATTTAAAAATGTTAAAATGTCACTTTTAATAACTTGCAGTATCAATTGTGGATACAGCAATTTGCTGTATGTATATAATGTGGAAATAAAATTTTCCCAGTTGAGTTTTGTTGCAGGCAGATTTAAAAAATGGCCGTACTAAAGGAAGCCCTATCGCAGGACACAGCTTACACAAAATGCACGCTTGAGAGTAAATCCATGTTTTAATAAACATGGGATTTCTTTGTTATGAGGTTTTCTTATAGCGCTAAAAACACCCACTTCTAAATTAAAGCCATTCATTCAACTGCTGTAAAGCTGTACTGAAGTTTTCTCTTTGTTCTATGGAATTATTGAATACCGTAATTACTGTGAAAGGGGTCCCTTGAAAAGTCAGTGACACACTTGCTGTGCCTCGGTTCTGCATGACACTGCTTCTCCAGTCCGCGCACATAGAAACTAAGTGAATCCACAGCTGTGAGCTGGGTGTGAGTCCAAACCAGCAGTTACAAAAGTTGAGCATGATGGGTTGGGGCGGGGGGTAGCATAAAGACGATGGTTTCTAAACAGTATGGAAAGTTGAGTGCCTGATAAGGTCTATCATGCACAAGGATTGGTTTGTGTCAGGATGCTGTCCTGGTTGACTAACGGCTGTTCACACTGTCTCCCACCAGAACCGTGGTGATGCCCATAGCCTCAGAATTTGCCCCAGATGTGGTACTGGTGTCGTCAGGGTTCGACGCAG
Source organism: Chitala chitala (assembly GCA_025773905.1). NCBI lineage: Eukaryota > Metazoa > Chordata > Actinopteri > Osteoglossiformes > Notopteridae > Chitala > Chitala chitala. Next base: position 26,965 of record JABJVR010010540.1, read on the forward strand.
CTGAGGGCCACCCGCCCCCACTGGGGGGGTACCAGCTGACAGCCAGATGTAAGAGCAACTTGACTTTCACTTTATGCCGGTAGACTGATTTTGTGAACCTAACATCATGTGCTCTTGTGTATTTCAGTTGTCTTAATGGTTACTAACCAGTAATGATCATTGATAATCTTTAGCATATATAGTGCCGGGCCACTAATAATGTGCACATATATGCATAGGATAAATTCTGTCAGACTGAAACTGGCTTTAGTCAATAAAATGAGCAACAGACTGCATCATGTAAACTGAATAAGTGCAAGCATGGTCACAGATCTTAAACATTTGCCTTCAAGGATGAGAGATTAAAAGCATTAAATCTTGTTAGTCTCCAAACACGCAGCTGAGGGCCAGTTCAGAACAAAGCAAATGCAAAAAAAATTATGGTTGTTTACAATAAACCTTTCGGTTATTGTGCACAATATAGTGGAGTCATTGCACTGCATAAAATGCAATCCAGGGTATCTAATGACTAAATAAACACTAAAAGACTTCCTTTTCTTTCCATCCATTTACATTTGCCTATTACATGTTGCCGTGCATGTATCAGTGTCAGGAGCTGATATTTTCACGTGGGTACAGCAACACAAATGTGTGGAAGCTTGGAAATATGGCCTTGTCTTTTAAGCCTGTGCATTACTTTTAAAAATAAGCCTTGGTTGACAGAGAGGCATAAATAGCTAAATTAAAAGAAAAATTAGCGATTAGCTCGGCCTCTGTTTTACAGTAACACTTGGCTCAGCCCCAGTAAGATTTTTTTGAAAAACAAAATTCCATGTTTTACACCCCCCATTGGTCATCACCCAAACTCCCGTAGCCACATGGCATTCTAACGTTCCCTTGACTACACCGTACTGTCATGCAACTTTCTATTTCTCCTGGCAGGCTTTGGCTACATGACCAAACAGCTGATGGGGCTGGCCAAGGGCCGCCTGGTGCTTGCCCTGGAAGGGGGGCACGACCTGATGGCCATCTGTGATGCCTCAGAGGCCTGCGTGTCTGCCCTGCTGGGACTTCAGGTGAGGGGGCGGCTGGTGACCAAGCGGCTGTAAGCAGCAGTGGCTCACATGTCACCTGCTCACATGTGACCACTTGTTGAGTTACAGCCCGAGGAGGTACCATGGGAAGGGACCGAGCGAGCAGCGTGACCTTCACAGATCAGAGAGCACCTGTACATTCTGCAGCCCACTGGTGCCGCCACGCATTTAGGATTTTCATTGCGTGTGCAGTTAAATGGGGAAAAAATGCCTTGTGTTGTTCATTTGATAGATGTTGTGTAAAAAATACCTTGCAGTGAAAAGTCTTAGTTCCAGGGTAACTCCTTCGTGTGACAAGTTCATCACTGCAGAACAGTTTAAATATAGCTTTATCCAGATGTGTTAAGTACTACAGCAGACAAATCCTTGGAGTGACGTAAATATTAAAAAAAAAAAAAAAAAAAAAAAAAAAACTACTTGCTGGCTTTAGTTGTGGCAGTTGGCCCAACAGGGTTGTAAAGCCCGTGTTAATGCAGCTGAAGACATATATTACATCCTACTGGGGAGACAACATATGAGACATTTAGGTTCTACATTAACCTGCAAAGACATCTGTTATTACACTGATCAGCAGAGCCATAATCCAAAGCCATTTACATAGCTTGCCTCATGAGCCAATCATAGAGCAGAACAACAGCAGTATTACAAAAATTCCCTTTCCTGGGATTTTACAGCTGGATATTTTTAGTCACAAGGTCATTTCCTTTAACCACTGTACCTCCACCTCCAGTCATTCTGTGCTGTGTGGTGGATATGCAGTGTATGAAAGGGATAGCACAAACTCAAGGGTGAGGCAGTCAATTCTCAAAAGTACAAATGTCCAAACTGGACCGTAAATTACTTCAGGGATAAGTACAGCATTGCCCCTTTCAGATACTTTTAGCACCTTAGGACTAGATAAAAAAAAGCAAACAAAACAATAAAGTAGGTAGTAAAACAGAGGAATGTGATGACGGTGCTGGCCATGATCCCAGTCTGACAGGCCAGGGGTAGACCTGTACAGCCGTACAGGCACCCTGTCAGGACTGACAGGGAAAAATCTTAACAGCCCTATAATAGGCAAAGGGGACAGGCGTGTAAAAGGTCTAATGTGAAAATCGTGCTCAGTCTTTCTCTTCTGTGCTTCATGGTGAAGGAATCACAGGTGCAGAGCTGATGATTACTGTTCTTTGCTTCATGGGAGAACGAGTATGACTTATAGCTCTGTGGGGGCGTGTCTTATAGCTCTGTGGGGGCGTGTCTTATAGCTCTGTGGGGGCGTGTCTTATAGCTCCACAGGGGCGTATCTTATATCTCCATGGGGGTGTATCTGACTGCTTATTACAGTCATATCTTACAACTTTGTGAGACTGGTTCTTTCAGTTCTTGGTTTTGAGCATCTTGAGGTCTACTCCTGCGACTGGAGAAGGTGTACCTCTAAGTACCTACAGCATGCATTCACATATAGTTCTGTTGTGTACCTTTGCCTTCTTCCCATAACATACTTTGGGACATTAAATTCCTTGCTTTTCTGCGGCAGTCTGGATTTCATTCTCACCTGTTTGGACTGGAGTAAGCCTTAGATTTCCTGTCCTCTTTTTCCTTTCATAATACTTTGAAAAAAGCCCTGCAGTTACATGGAGGAAAAGCTGTTATTAAGCTATTAAAAATTGACTTAATTTTTCCAGTTGAATCCAAATATTGTATTAATCAAGATGGTTTAATGGCGTAAATCCAAGAGTAACTCCTGGATTCAAACTGCCGAGGTTTTATGTTAAGTCTTAACTGTTGCACCCCCTGCTGGGGTGACTGGATGTTTATTTCTGCCTCTCCCTCCCAAACTCCTTCAGCTGGAGACAATCCCAGAGGAAGTCCTGCAGCAGAGGCCAAACTCCAACGCAGTGCAGTCCATTGAGAAAGTGCTTCAGATCCAAAGTGAGTGCCTTCTCCCCATGACATTCTCAAAACAGTTCATTCACTGAATTTCTGTACAGTGCTGTAGTCAGTGAAGCCAGTTTTTGCCAAATGAACCAGCTTAATGTAATGACAAAAAACATGTAAATATTCTTAAAAAATTTTTAACAAGAAAAATTGCTTGTATATTTGGAAAAAAGCTATATTTGCATGGGCTGAAATTTTGAGAATTCACTTTGTTGGTCAGCTAGTTGATACTTTTGTTTACAGCTGCCTACAGTCAGTGTACACTACTGCATTATCTCTGCCTTACTGATAGTGTAATGTGAGTGTAGACCAGATGAAGAAGCTCATCTGATCCTACTTCCCTGCCAGCAGCTTGTGTTGAAGACATGCAGCACAAGGTGTGATGTTGCTCAATAGATATATGTAGATGTTCTCCTTAAGTCTGAAACCCTGGCTTTTCCCATCATGCCATATCACAGGTAAATATTGGCGTTCGGCACGGCGCCACATCTCCACGGTAGGCTACTCTTTGCTTGAGGCACAGCGATGCGAGACGGACGAAGCGGAGACTGTTACTGCCATGGCCTTGCTGTCTGTGGCCCCCACTCCAATCGAGAACAGGTGCATCCCGGTCTGCCTGACTGCCCTTTGTTGTGCATGAAAGTCAGTGCTAATTCATTGTCCTGTTGATGGGCGAGTCAGCCCTGATTGATTGACTAAGGTCTGACTTAACACCAGTGGACCTGCTAACCTCCCTATTTGGAGTTCCTTTACCTTCTGAAACTCCATGCTGTGCTCGATGTATTCACTTTGCTGATTCAGAGACCGGTTTGCTTGCTGTCTGTTCTTTGCGTAGCATTGCAGTCTCACGGGCCTGCTTGTTTTGTTACCTCTGACCTTCTGTCCCCTTAGGCTGCAAGATGAGCCAATGGAGGAGGATCCTGCACTGTAATGAGCACACGATGACCTTCGTTGACCTCCTGAGCACCAGGGCTCAACTCATCTTGGTTTTAGTTTCAGTCTGAAATGGTCTAGCAGCTAAACCTGAGAGCAGCTCAGGTCTGGCGTTTTAATGGATGTCCTGACTGGTTGGGCACCCCATACCAAATGAGATGTTGGTGGCTCTCTCTGTAATATGAGGGACAGAAACAGCAACTGGCCAACCAGAATTAAACATGGTGAGGTGAAATATATAGGTCATCGTTCTTGGAATTGTGTGGAGCCGTGCAGGACACAGACACGACTGATCACATTATTCCATGACTCTTTTTGCAATGTTTTCCTTCAAAGACTTAAACTCCAAAAAAGTCTCATTTGATGCGAACCAATCGAAGGCTGTGGCTTGAAGAACAGCGATGGTTGAAGGACACGGCCCACCAGGATGTGGGGTGGAAGACGGAGATTGTGCCTTGTTTTTGGAGACATGGTCTCGAATGTTACAAGCTTAGAACATTTGCCTTAAACCGAGACATGTGAGCGAATGACCTTTTGTGTCCCCGCCCACTTGCCTTTTCACCAATGAGCACAGGTGCTGGGAATGACTGACACAGAAGGAAATAGCAACTTTTGGCATGTTTTCCAGGAATGTAATTCAGACCTTTACAGAAAGAACTGAACATTTTATGCTCGTTTTAAGCCTTTTTCCTGTATACAGTTTTTCGCCTTTTTGCTGTGTAAAAAGACGTTGCAAGATAGTTGCCACCTTTGTAGGAGCAAAAATTATGAAATAATTTCTCCTAAGAATTCAGCCCCATTGTTAAGAGTTGGCATTGCCTGATGTTGCTGTTTGTGTAAGCCGTTGACCAAATTACACTCATGAGTGAATTAGCATATCAGTATGTCAGTTAAGCCATGTGCTTAATTATAAAACCTTTCAAATGTAATAATGGGGGAAAAAAATCCATAAACACAGTAAAGCACAAGTTTGCTTTGAAATTGAAAAGTCACAATGCAAAAATACACAGCTCAACATGTTTGCACTACTCTGATCGAAATTTTTATCAACGTTGTCAGTTTGTTTAAAAAAACAAAGAAAGAAAAAGAAAAAAATGTTTAAAAACTTTTTTGGAAGGCACAAAGGCATTGTTGCCACACACCTCCAGGTTGGTAACTAAAATTTGCACATTCTTCCTTCACCATTATGGGCTTACTTCCACAGGTTAGATTGTTTCTTGTGTGTGTGTGTGTGTGTGTGTGTGTGTGTGTGTGTGTGTGTGTGTGTGTGTGTGTGTGTGTGTGGGGTCCACCTACATGAGTGAGAAGGTCCTGTGAACCCTTAATCCAAATTAGAGCACACCTGTGCTTGCACTGTCTCTGTATAATTAAGATAGGTGACAAATTGGATGAATCATTCCATTATACTGAAGAAACAAATATCTAAACTGGGATGCGTCCACATGTAGTGTCATATCGTGTTGCATGTTGCTCTGATAAATCACCTTCCTGGAGGTAAGGGTCCCTTCTTGCCTTTTGCCTTGAGATTTAACAGATCAGACAGATTGTGACCACTGCTGTCGTGTGGCCGTAGGAACATGCCATGAACTGCAGAAGCTCTGGGCCCTGTTGAGAATGTACACGCTGGGACTTCAACCGTCGAATCAGCCGAGTCCTGTCTAACAAAAACCACTTGAGTGGCGGTGAAGTTGAGCTTCTGACAATCTGCATGGACAGACCGTGCAAAAATGTGTATTTTACTATTTCAAATGTGATTTCATCAAGTATGTATGATGCATATAATATTGTATGAGCTATGTGTACACAAACCTGCGCCCTGTAGACAAAAGAGTTTTTGATTTTGAGTACGATATTCTGACCAAACAGACGGTCCAGTCTATTTAAAACTCATCCAGTTTAGAGTCCTGGCAACTACCTTAAGGAACATATGATTGATATCACAATCATTTATGTACATTACTTTAAGTGTTTTATCGGGGAGAAACGTGGAAATGAAGTGTTTTATACTTTTACTGTACATCACCCATTTGTTTTGCCAATGATTCCATTTTGTTAGTTTAGTATTGCTGTTTTAGCTGGTTTGCTTTTCCACGTCCATATTTATGACTTAAATTTTGAAAAACCTTTGCTTTAAATTGTTTTTCAAGTTAGCTGTGTTGGTGGTTCTGCTTAACCTTTTTTACGCCTGATCATGCGTTTCATGTACCCAAGGATTCCGAGGGATGTTTGTGGTTTAGAAGGCTTTTTTTCATGCTTTGGGTTTCTGTTGGTTTTTAGAGGCACTGGATTTCTTTTTTTGTGTATCTCCATTGTATAATGATTCTGACAACTATGTATGTACCATATCTTGTGTTCATATTAGATATTTGAAATTATACGAATATATTATATATAAATACAGAAGAATTTTTGTTGAATATTGATAATATTGTAAGGAAATCTGTCAGTATAGTGCGGACCTGGCCAGATGTCTTTCACTGGTAGACATGCCTGCTGTGAGGGCACAGGGAACTAGTTAAATGCATACTGTAGCATTGTGCTTGGAGGTTATTTATTTTTAACAAAAAAGCACTCTGTTTTTGGTCCTAAAACCGAAAAACATCCACTGATCTGAGGGAAAATCACCTTCTGAAGAAAAAAAAAAATGATTGAAGAAAGGGAATGTTGGAATGAGCTGTGATGGTAAACCAACAGAACTGGTGTGAGATGGATAGGTGATGTTATAGGAACCCAGTATCACCCTCTATCCCCTAAGTGCTGCCCTGGCCTTGGATTTTCAAATGCTACCTTTGGGGGCATTAACTTCACAGTGTGAAAGGAGAATTCGGACGGCGCAGCTTTTTTTACATGGTGCACAGTCATTTCAGATCCTCATTCCACCCCAGACCAGTCCATATTAAACTGTCCTCCGTAATGTCTTGCAAAAGAACTTAGATTTGACAATGAAGGAGAGAGAGCATGCTTGGCACAGTCAGGAAGAAGTAAAACTCCAACTCTTTTCAAAATTCAACCAAAGAACACGTTCATCTTGTCTCGGTGGATAAAAGTTTCAACAAACCAACATATTTACTTATTAGTCTAAAATTTTCAATGACTTACCCCCCCCCCCCTTTTGACACACATCTAATCTGGCAATTGGTTCACTAGTGCATGGAGCAGTAATTCTGGAAACTGACACGAGCCGTTTGTAGTGAAATCTGACATTTGTCCCTGAATGTGGGCATCAGAAATCCAAAGAAATGGCGGGACACCAAGTACCAGACATGGTATCAGTGCAAATGTGACACTCTGAGCTGGCGGTAGCACAGATTCTGTGCTATACAGAGCTGGCATTAGTGTTCTTCAGGGGCTGTGTTCCTGTTAGCATTTAAGACCTAATATAAAATTTGCTCAGCCCCATCTGTAGGACTTGTGTTTCTTTAAGAGCGACCTAAGTGGTTAATGAGTTCTGGAAGACTATCCTTCAAACATTTTTTGCTGACCCAAATTACTTTGAAGAAATTCAGGGCAATGATAATGGTCACTGTGCCAGTTGTCATCATTTCTCTGAAATGCAGCTGTTAGTTATAACACTGGTGGCCATTTGAACACACTCATGTACAGCTTCCCAACAGGTCCATGTCATACAGCGTTCTGTAAATTGGCCGACATTGTGCTGCATGCGACATTCCCGCGGTGCCTTTGTCAGGCGTGAGTAGATGGATAGAGCATACAAGCATGATACAGAAGCGGGAAAATGTCAGCCTAAACATACCTTTCACGCAGTCCCACAAACCGGCTCGTTTTTGTGTTAATTTCTTTTTGTCCTGTGTGGTTCTCTAGACCTTCTGTTGCCTTTCATGGTCGATTAAAGACACGTTTTTGTGTGTTGTCATCCACTGTCTTGCTGTAGCATGAGACCAAGGCTAAACTCTGTTTATGTGCAAGGCCTTGGATGATTTCTCAGCGTAGCCCATTGGGCCACTGTAGATTTCTGCATGATTTGTGTGTTCGGCATGCCTGTCTGTAACATATCTGCACAATGAAAGAACAGTGGAGGCTTAAACACTTTTAGTTTGAATAAGCCTTTTTGTGCATTGTTCCCTTGATTTTGCCCGACAAGCAAAAAGGGAAGGTACGCTTTTTGTTAAAAAACAAAAAACAGCAGATGTGCTTGTAAATAGTACAAACCAAAACCACAACATTTGAATATTTTGCTACATCTCAGAATTTGTATCATAAACACAATAACATCTATTATTTGTCTGTACACGGTGTTTTGGGGTGAACTGTGAAACTGCAGAACATGGGTCTCTGTGTTATGGAAATTTCTTGAGCCGAGAAAAGAAGTCGTGAGTGGCAAGATGTAAACCGTGTGCAGAACATGTTGAGCTTGGAGAGGGCAGATTCCAGATGTTTGAAAGGTTCGTTGTCTTCCCACTGAAGACGCGCCAGTGTATCTCTGAGCACTGCTGATGAAGAATAAAGCATAGGATTGCTAAGGAAAGATGTATAGACATTCCCAGTAGTGCAAAATGGAATGTACACGTGTACTGGGAGCTTGAGTTTGCTGTTGGTGTTTGCTATAAACAAGAAAATTTCTGAAAAGTATGTGCTGGTAACATGTATGAGCAATGTTGGTATTCTGTGTTCACAGATGACGTAATGACATGCAGTTAAAGTGATACATTCCATTCCTCCATGGATATAAGCACTTTCAGTTTAAATATGTGTACTTCACGTTCAACGCTGAAAATTTGGACTGAAATCAAACCTACATTTCTGTTTTCTGAATTTTGTTTTCCAGTGAGACTTAAAACGTTTATCTTTGATAGCTATCTGTTGTAAACTTTAAGGTTAAAAAACAAAACTTAGTGTCACATTTAATCCTCACTACATGATTTAAATTTACGTTTTTAAAAGTTCATCTTAGAATTTGTATTCACCAATAAAATCCTACTGGTCCTAAATTATTATACACAATCCTACTTGTGTTAAATTATTATTTATCAAATACCAATTTTGTTGACCCAGCTTTTATTACACTGATACAACTTCTGAAAAGTAGGAAATAATGTTTTCAAAGACAAAATATCTGCTAAAAACAAATACTTTACAATGTTAAGCATTCTGACTTTTTTAAACAAATATGCAGCCTGTCTGTCATTGATATAATAATTTTGCCCAATTAAAACAATGAAGTTCCTGTTTCGTAGACACCCCAGAATGTGAGAAAGTGGAATAAAAATTCTGTTGATGTCCTAGTGTACACAGACAAATTAACAAGTGAGCTACATCAAAACCAACATGTACTTTGAGGTCCACCAGGTCCAGAGCTGAGGACTTTGTGACTCCCCTAAATGCTCAAAGGTCAGCAGGAATCCTTCGGAGCCCCGTTAAAAATATGTCTGCCATGCAGGGTGGGCTAGGGGTCACACCGAGGCCAGACGGTATGCATGACCCAGAGACGAAGGAGCAAGGACAACATTCCAAACAAACTAAAGCAGAGAGTTGTGCTTCCCAAGACCTATCCCAAATACAATGTTACTGATTTTTCTAATGACGTCCTACAGCAACAGAGAATATGGCTGCAGTACTGCATGTTGCGCTATTCATAAATCGTCCATGTTTTGGCCCAGTGCTGCAGCTCCACATAATGTTTCAATATGGTCTTAGCAGGTCCTGAGATGCAGCCTTAATATTTACTGTTTTTCAGAGTCATCCGCAGACTCCCTGAAATGCTATATGTGCACAAAGGCGGCATAAAATATAATGATGTTTTGTTTTAAAAGGCCTCAGAACTCAGAATAGGACGTGACATTGGATGACCTTGTGTCGTCTCATACAACAGGAAACTGACCCACGTGACCCCTGGCAGTGCAGTGCAAGGTTAGGTAAACGGAGGACAGGCCATGAGCATGATTTAAAACGCCAGCCCCTTTTGATCATCACTCAGCCAGCAGCCCCAACTGCACAATAATACACTGAAGACTGAAGCGCGTTTCAGCAAAGGGAAAAACCCCTTGTCAGGTCCACAGCACAATGTCATAACCATCTGCAGCCTGTTTGTCTTTGCTTGGCTCATTGTAAGGACAGGTTAGGTTATGGCTGGTGTACCCCTCTCTACTATCCCTGTACGCCCAAAGCTGCTCTGTAATGTAGCCATTAAAGATTTCTGGAAGCTGCAGTCCAAGGGCTGATGGATTCATAGCCATTGTGTCTGTCGTTTCTCCGTTCTCTCAACAAAACCCTACTCTCAGCTCACTCCACTTTCCCAAAATGGAGCATCTGTGAGGATCCATCTTCAGGATCGCAGCGGAGCAGGTGACCTGCAGAAACCTCCCTGTAGGATCATGCTGGCCGACTTGAGGACAGGTGGGTCTGAGCCTGTATGCTCCTGGTCCAGGCAAATGCTGTGTTAGCTAAATGGTTGAGCACTATTTATTTTAAAGACCTATGTTCCTGTGAGCTGCTGAGGCTCAAGTACAGTGGCCCAGATAGCCAGACATTTGGCTGAAATGCCAAGCTTTCCTCCACTTTCCTCCAGTTGCCAACGGAGCTCTACAATAGAAAGGAAATGGCACATTCAGGAACTGGAGACCCCATTTTCCACAGGTAAAACTCATTAAATGCAAAATAAATCCTCTTAAATTGTGCCTGTTCTGCTTGCCCAAGTGATACAGGGGTGGGTGGATAAATGTAGAGTGCAGTAATTTTTGAGCTAGAAATGTGACATAAAGACTACAAGACCTGTCTAAGTCGCAGATTTTAACACACTGTACCAGGTGTTATGTTTTACCTTATAACTTTTCTATATATATATTTTCTATGACTTATGGCTTAGCTTCAGTATTTGTATGTTTTTCATTTTTGTCCCTGATGTCCTTGTTAATAACCAACATTAGGCAGAGACCAAATTGTGTGTGTCAGGCCAGGCGTTTCTATGTTATTACTTTACTCAAACTGTCAGCTTTTTGTTTTTATAATACACATTTTTGACTCAGAATAGTGAACTTCATAAAGGGTGAATATTTTGGAAACATTCTGTCACCTGTTCCAGCTTTTGGCTTTACACCAAAATTTTATCGCTGTTCTGCTTTCTTGGCATTTGATCTTTTTATGCTAAATGTGCATGACATGAAAAGCACACAAAATAGCCATTTATTACATCAGGCCACAGTTATTACAGTTTAATGAAAAGGAGTAATAAACATTAATGTAGAAGAATACAGTCTCCATGACGACATTCAACTGTTCCTTACTGATGCCTTTTCTAACTGCAAGTCCACGTACAACGTCACTGATGGTAAGCATGGCTGTTCTCCCTGTCGCTTTGGGATGCTGACCGCACCGACTTGGGGATTTATATTTCAAACCTTGGCCACGAGGGGGCTTTCACAGCCAGTTCGGAGGCTGCCTTCTCTTTTGCTTGTGTTTTCCACGAATCCTCATTACTGTGCAGCTTTACTTCAGTGTACGTGCAACCTTTGCTTTTCGGGTAGTGTGAAAGTGCTCAAGGCAATCTTTGATTTGTCGGTCGAACATCTGCAAGGAATTCATTGCAGCGCGACTGACGTTAGCGGAAATAAGCCTATGAGCAAAAAGTCACAGGTTCAAATTCCAGAGGTTATACAGTACCCTTGTGCAAAATACTTTAACCAACGTGCATTAATTTAAAGATGCCGCACCTGTGTTATGGTATTTTGTGAAGAGAAGGTGAAATTTTCTGAAATATTTTTGCAACGTTGTTACCGTGTGCGCTTTTCAGTGCGTTACTTAAAGACCGTTAAAATTCAGTTTCTTTATTTGTGGTCAATGTGGTTAGAAAATAAATTTTTGCACATTAACTATATTCGTGTCATAACAGTTAATTCACGTCAGTGAAAATATGGGTTTAAACCAGTGAACGGATAAAACGACAAACTGTGGAGCTAAAGCGCCGATATTTTCTTTACATAATTATATTGGAATTCTAATTTTGATCTTGAGGCTGTAAAAATTCTGAATAAATAAGCGTGTGGGGAGAAACAAAACACATGGTCGGTTCTTGCATTCCAAACCAAAATTTCACGATCATGTTTACAACTACCCTAATGTTCCAAATAATATATAATTCGAATATAATTTTCGAATTAATTTCTCCTTGAATAAAAACGGAAGTCTTCCCGTGGTCACCGTTGAAGCGTTGGCCATCAGGTGGGAATAGGTGTTGTTCTTGAGTTTAGGGGAATTTACTTCTCAGATGCCTGAGATGAACAGTGAATATGGTTTTTGAACGAAGTATTAATCGAAACCAAATCTCAACTTTTTAGCACATTCTTTTAATAAATATTCGTGTTTTTACGGTCAATGCTTGAAACTAGATTGAAAACAGACATGCGTTTCCACTTCAGATATTGTATGTATAGATTGCTTTTCAATGTAACATGTTAACATCCATAAAACCATTCTCAAAGTACAAAACTGTACGCCATGCGCACATGTGTACTGGATGAAGATTGGTTGGTGTTTTATCCATTTTATTACTGCTGTCCGTACTGTGTACTTACATGTTAACACTGCATCTAGAAAATAAAGCTAAACTTGCACGGAGCAGACTAACGCGTCTAATTGCCAGGGCCAGTCAGCCCTTCTATTTGCAAACGCAGGGATTCCGAACCTCTGCCAGCTGTCAGTTACGTAGGCAAGCCAACACGTAGATTACAGCTGTTCGTCATAAATACACTTTACGTAAGACCAAAAGAATCGTTCGAGGACACGCGTGAAACCAACAAAATTTATTTATATTCAGATTACCTCAAGCTTTGGGTTGCTTTCTGTTTTTAATAACACCACAGACGTTCTTTTTCCTTTAAGGGATTTTCCAATCTTTGTTTATTTGTTTACTGTTTTTTAAGTTTGGTGTTTTGGCTGCAAATATCAAGTTTAAGGATTTTATAGAATACATTAAAGAAGACATTCGTTACCTTGGAAGTTAGTTAATTTCTACGTATGTCTATGCACGATAATGTCCCTGTAAGATTTGTACAGAAAGCACACGTTGTTTTCACGCCTGATTTGCGCTGCTCTATTGTTGTGCGTGTTTATTCCGCTTTACGTGTTTTTTTTTTCTAACAACTTTTAGAATCTTCACAACAACAACAACAACAATAATAATAATAATAATTAATAATGTCATTCCTAATATGTAATTGAGCAATATGACATGGTACCTTCCGTCACATTGCGTTTTCAACAGTATAGAACCCGTTAATGCTGGGATAATTTATTGATGATTTACTTTTTCCTGGTTACACTGACATTTGCCATATAAGTGCCTCCAATACCAAGTACCAAGACTGCTTTTTAAGTTTAAATGTATAATGAAAAGTATTACTCAGATGGATAACGCTGCCGTAGCGTTAAACTTGACGGACCATACATGTTATTTTTTAAAAGCGTACACATTTTAAACTGTTACTTTATCCACTTTATTGCGAATTAAACTTTTGTAGGTTTTTCCGTTATTTTACGGGAAACATCTGCGAGCCGCACAGCACTTTTACTGCAGCCGGACGCTCTTTCAAGTGTTGCTTGGCTTGTGTGCAGCCTGTACCAGGAGCTCGCATCACTGAGCTAATGACTTATTATCAATGGTGCTGCCGGTTGAGGTAGCCTGTGGAGCCGATTGTTGAGTTTCTCATAATGCACAAGATATCCTAAAGTAAGAGGCGTGGATAGTGTTTCATTTTATCCTGAAGTATAAAGTCTTGAAAGGTCTGTTTAAATGGTATGTCCACCGCATCTGTGTTTTGACATTAAAAAAAGAAGTAAGAAATAGTTTACAATAAATTAGTACGCTAATTTTGTTGGTCTGTTATGTTTGGTTAGACGTGGGGTCCAATTTTTCAAAAAAAAAAACCCTTATGACAAAGGTAACAGTACGAGAAACTAGACATTTCCACGAGGATGTCAATGAAAAGCAGACACGCATGTGCAGCCCAGTGTCTTGGCATAGGGGACAGCGCGTGTGGCTGCGTCCCTGAACTCCGTTACTGTCTGGGGTGCAGCAAGGTGAACCAAATCTCAGTGACTGAAAATCTTGGAGCAGCGCTTCCGAACATCTGCAAGGTTCATCTCCACGTGCGACAGGGATTCTGCCTAATCTCTTTTTAAATTACAGCAGGCGTTCCCTAGTTTTTCAGTAGTGATCAAAAGGATAATTTCAAGTCACTGCCGAGATCACCAGACACAGGTATCAGTCCATATGTGACGAAATCATTGGTTATTGTAATTCACTTTTTACATTTGAGAATCGTGTAGCCAGACGCTTACAAACAAGGCCTGAAGGTGTCTAGACCGTCGTTATAAATGCTCCTGTAAAACGCCTAGCAGGACAAAAGGCTATAAAAACTTAACGTTGGAGATACACTAAAGTCTCATGCCTGCATAAGCACATATACATGCGCCTATGCAATTGTGTATAATTGTAACAGGGTCAAGAAATCAGCATGGTGTCCAGCATTAGTGTGTTACAATGAAACATTGATTTAATAGTGAGTATACAATCTTCACTCTTAAGCATGGGATAATTATTTGTAAGCAATTTTATGCTTCAGCAGAACCCGGTTTAAATTTAAACGCAGATTTAGTGGTCTAGCTGGAGCCCAGCCTTTCAAAGCTGATCAAGTAACTGATGTCGTCCGACTGCATTCATTGTTAAAGAATTCCCCCGGAGGCGTTGCTGTTTAAGTGATTACCTGTTATTAAAATAAATCTACACTTTATACGCCTTGGTCTGAAACAGGCTTGTGTTTCTTTGCTGCTAATGAACCCCTACGATTTTATTGCCACATTTGTCTGGTGTATTTTCCCCACAACTAAAGGGGAAAACGCTGAATAAATAGTTTCATATCCATGGGAGAGTGTTTTCTTTTATTTTCAAGGACTTCGAGAAAAGGACATTAACAAATGCTGTCAGAATTGGTTTTCTGCTTGTGATTTTAACTATTTAGGTGTAAATAAAGGTTTCACAATCACACATTGGATAATAAAGTAAATGTAATGTTAAATAAAATTATTTTTACATTGCACTGAAGAACGTGATTAAAGTGGATTTACACACATTTTGGTACCGAACAATATACGTATTAGAGTGTACTTCATCATTTCATGTTCATGGATTACAAAGATCAATTCGCAGGTTTCTCCATCCAAGGCTTGAATGCAGTTTATCATAAATTATCCAATTACTATTTCAAACAAATAGCAAAGTATTCAGTGATAATGTGAGTCAGCTCAGCCGTTCTAGCCTTGATAATTTTTGTAATAAATAAGACTTTCCTTACAAAAAAAAAACTTATGCGGAAAAATAAAAAACAAACTGGTCGGTAGATTTTTCCATTCGGCGTATTCCTCGTAAAGTATTCGGCACAAATTCACTCTTATAACTGGTCCCAAGGCTAGACGTAAACATACATACAATATAATTTTGTATAGTATTTCAATTTAAAAAGAAAATCGGCGATATACAGTCATCAGATAAAATAGTAATACGATTCCAAATGATAAAAACGTTGAAGACCGTCTTCAGGAGCCGGAGAAGTAAACGCACCTACGGTGTTTCTGTGATGTACCCCGCACAGTTTAGGGAATACTCCGTAAAATAAGGATCAAGTTATTTCCCTTCTTATAGCTGTGTTTGAACTTCAGGAGCTCTTCAATAAATCCTTCGGCATCTTCTGATTTACACGTAAACAGTCTGTAAAAAGTAAAATGAGAAATGTGTAAGTGATGCGTTTTGTGAGTACCGCAGTCAAATTTTTAATTAAACATGAATCATTAGCGTCCATTGAGGGTTACTAGCAACCATCGAGGCTGCTCATTACTCGTTACGTATTTCCCTATTTTTGGGAGAGCAAAACAGGAATCATGTATTTAGCTGCTGCCGAAAGTCCACAAAGAATGGAATGCTGGTTTCGCATTTTATTTAACTGCAGCAGAAAAATCCCAGAAAATGTCGAAAATGACAGTTACACGACGTCAAGGTAGTGAAAAATAAAAAAAATTCATCCATTTCCCAGCAGTAGGTGTAAACCTTACTTTCATTAAATCGTTAGTATTTACAGCATAATTAGCAAGGGACGTTTTACACATGAAAAGGTTTTCCATCTGAAATGAAAAACAACTTTCTGCTAATGAGATTTATAACCGTCTTGGTTTTTACGCGCCTGAGAATATTCCAGTTGTAAAGTTCAGACAAAAACGCAAGGCAAAAATTATCTTATAAGGTGTAATTTGTAATGGTCCGAGATGAGCGTCTATTATAAATTCTAATTATCTACAATCTGCATGCGCTATACCTCTTGAGAAGCCCGTATTTTGTCCCAGAGGCTCCGGTTTCTTTAAATAAGATTAAAATGGACACGGGATATTTAAGTAATTATCAGAATCAACGACAAAATCGTAAATATTGTCTACCTGTCAAGAGTCTAGTTTTACGGCCTGGAAAAAAACCACTTGGACCTTGACTGTTTACGTTTGGAAACACTTTTACAGTGAGAAAGTATGCTCATATGGCAGTAATACAGACGTATTATTTACAATTATTTATACACGTCTTATTGATCGGTATCCCCAGTCTTCGATTTTAAACTACGTAAATTTAAAATTAAATTTGCCGTTGTATTACCTAATTTAATACAGCACCTTATCTATGTTTTATCTTTCATGTGTTTCTTCGTTTGCTGTGACGCAATGGATTATGGCAGAAAATCAGGAGACAAGTCACACTGTGTATTCTAAGTCATTAACCAGTTTATTTATTTATTTATTGCGTCACATATTTTGTAACTTTCAAAACTCTTCCTAATTCACATTCCCCTTGTAAATGTACAAATCACAAGTTCGGAAAACGTTTATTAAGCAAACAAGTGTAATGTAAGATCGCGTATATGTTCAGAAATTTGAGTAGCATGTACAAGTATTGTCAATGAAGAAACGGTGCAATTAAATAAAAAAACGCTTTACATGCTGTTTAAAAAAATTCATTCTTAGTATGGTGTCAGCTTTCTTTATGTGGTTAACATCTTAAAACAGTTCACCAATAAAAGTAAATTGCTCATTCGATAATACAACCAAATCGAGAGTTAAATTAACAGCGGGGCATGATTTATAAATATGGACTTTCCTGATGGCAACATCCTTATGGTACCTTCACTACTTTCTAACACTTGAACCTTTAGTTGTCATATAATTATTGTGTGTGTTTGCCGTTCTTTCTGCTTCTCCTCTAACTAGTTACAGCGAATGGGTGTCTTAAAACACACACCCTTTACAAACGAATAACGCTGCATCCGTCATATCACATGCGTTAATGTGTGCCCTCTGACACTTACCGCTTCGGCATTACTGAGTGTGTGAGGCTGCTAATGGGACGCTGACATGGACCACGCGCCCTCCATCCGCCAAACAGAGAAAGCGTAACTGAGCCTTTCGTGGGCAACGTAACTGCAGCTCGACATCTTGCTGTCCATCTCGTCGCTCTGCAACACCTGATACAGAAAATCTATGTATCTCGACGCCAGTTTTAAAGTTTGTATTTTGCTGAGTTTGTCCGACGGGAGCGTCGGGATGATCTTGCGCAAGGAAGCGAAGGCTTCGTTGAGCGACTGCGTCCTTTGCCTCTCCCTGACGTTTGCAAGCACTCGCTGGTTCTGCAGCTCCTCGTAAGAATGCGTGCGGGTCGGACTCGGTTTTTTGCCCCGTTTGACGGAGCCCGGACTGTCGTCCTCGCTGCGCTTTTTACTGCGTCCCCGCTTCCTTCCACATCGTTTCTGCTGCCTGTCCAACTCCTCCTCGCTGGTCACGAAGCTATCCACCGGGGAGACCGGGGTACGTGATCTTTCCTCCATTCCTTTAAAAAAGGAATTCAGTTACAATGAAAAAAGGGTCTCCGTTTTACAATCCTTGTAGAAAAAAATACATAAGTAATATAGTTAAGTCAGATAGGCCTATCAGTAATTTTGCGCTCGCCGTTTTCCAGATTCTCTGTGATGACATACAATCTTTAACTTAAGTATGACATAACTCCACACTAGTTTTTTTCTTGTGTTTTCTTTTTTTTCCTTTTTAAAACTTCATTCTACTGTCAGATGCTAAATAGCAATCAGAACGGAGGGGGTCGACAGCAGCGACCTCCTATTGGCCCATTGATAAATAGGAGGGACAAGTTTTAGGTTACATTCAAACCAATGTAACCAGCTGTATTCACTGATATTAGAGAAATTTGGTTAAATCGTATTCATGAAAATGTAACTAAATTATCACAGTTTATTCATATAGTATTTTCATTTCGCCGTTAAACGGATGAGTAAACAAAGTCACATTTGTTTAAATGCATTTCGATTGGTAAATACAGTACATTTTTTGCTAAATAGACGTGATTGTTATAGACTGTTGGCATATTCCTTCCATCTATTCATCTGAACCATTTTATCCGTTATTTTATTACTGTGCCGTCGTTATAATGTTCATAAGCCAATATTTTTATTTTACTTATCTTAAAGTTAAGGACGATTATAAACCGTATGGTAGGTCAGTAGGTTATACAAACTACAAGATGAT
>JABJVR010010567.1:0-41690 GCA_025773905.1 Chitala chitala
ATATGAATGAAGTAAGACTTCTGTCCGAAAGTCCAGAAACTAACATATAAAGGTGACAGCATTGTCATTATTGTTGTATAATTATGCCAGAATCATCACTGCAAAGAAAATTAAATTATAACAAGGAAAGACGCAACGGAAGACCTAAAAGCTAATTCTGATTTCAACTGGCATACGGCAAAATAGAGATACGCGTAGTTTCGTACTAAAGTTTGACTTTATTTTTCTAGTTGCATTTCGCGCGGAGAGTGTAAGATGTTACGGCCAAGACGCAAGATCTCCGTCTGAGCGTGATCCAATGCTGATTAGCCGTTTTCTTGTTTCCGATGAAACCATAACATCGTGCCGATGCTTGCACAACAGGTTTACACTGTGGTACTAGCATGAATGGAAAAAATAAAATAGAAGTAATAAAAGTAAAATTGTTCCGGAATGCAAAGTTATGTTGTGGAAATTCTTTTAAATCTCAAATACCTTTTAAATGAAAATTATGTATTAGATTGTCAGTAGAATAATCCTAATCCCTATTTTGCTTTGTGTTGTTCCCTGAGAGGTGGTCACATTTGGTCAGTTTGGTAATTTATTATTAATTTATGGCTGCATTACCCTTTAATGGACCTGTTAGTTTGAGTCAGGCAAAATTCAGACCCACATGCTTATCAATATTTCTCCTAGACAGAATTGCAGAGAGGTGCATTTTTGTGACATGCATCTTGGTGTCCCGATCAGTGGTTGGATGACAATTACTGGATGTTCTGGTGATATTTGGGTTCTGGATTTTGTAAATCATTCCTGTGACTGAATAGTGAATTGATACTAGAGAGGATCTGAATTAAATTTAGTTGGGGTTTTGTTGTGACAGTGTAGAAAGAACATAAAATGACCATGAAATCTGTTCCCTGACCTGAGGACACATTAGCAGCTTCGTGGTATTACATCTAAAGCACCCTCTAATCTCTTTTTGTTGGAAAGGGTTGTGCAGTCATGGGGTAATTAGTTCCTTCCGCTAAACGCTAAGCCAGAACCTTGGCAAGTTTGCCATGAACCTACAAGTTGGCTGAATGAAGCTTTAGCCAAAAATGTGGACTTGCATGCCTTTTACATAACATACCAAAAGCAAATTAAATATGGCTTCACATCCCAGGAATTACCACAGCCAATACAAACATTCCTGAGTAAACTCAACTATCTGGGTTAAATTATTATTTTTTTAGCTGTATTCTGATAAGGTTGACAAACTAATTGCAGAATTGTGCAATGTGATGACCAGATAAACTGTTGCAATGCACTGAGCTGCACCAGTTCTTTGCAGTCCCTAGAGTTTCCTCTTTCTGGCGGATCAGAACAGGGAACATGAGAGGTAGTCAGTGTAAAGGGACACTCACAAAGGTAACTTGCATGTACTCTTAGCATATACTGCAGCTGGTTGGGTTTTGACCTTCTTGTGTTACCACATCTTACGTGTCCCCAGAAATCCCAGTTGAAACTCGCACGGAAATGGGTCGCAAAGAGGCCGCAGATGAGTGGAAGAAGACCACCGATAACATCCAAGAGGTGTTTGACTTCATCGAAGTGCTAGGATCGTAAGTATGTTGCCCGCCAGTCATGTGTTGGCCACCCTATGGCTTCACTAACATGCGTCAGTAGTTGCTTTTTCACGTTAGTGCAGAGGCCTTAGCATGGAGTTCATCTCATACAAGGAGATTGAAGGCAATGAAAGGTTTGCATTTCATGTCATAAAACAAAAACAGTCTTTCTCAGTACATTATCTTCTTTGTACATTTTACCTTGGGGTATAGAAAAGGTGATTTTAATTAATTGACTTCTGAAAAAAAAATGCATATACTGTCATGTATTAATTTCAAGATTAAAGCAGATTTGATGTTTTTGGAATACCCTTCTTTGTTTTGGAAAACAGAAAACCATGTTACTTTTTAAATTACTGTTAATAAGTGGAGAGCTTCATTGGTCACCTGAGTGTTAAGGCAGCCACATTTGCCTTAACAAAACACAAGGGCAATCCATGTAATAGTATAATATTGCCAGTGACAATGACCACACTAAGAACTGGGCTGAATCTGAAAGTTCTGTAACAAATAATTTTAAAAATATAAACAGCCATGTGCTTTTCTATAAGCACAATGTATGATATGTATATCCATGTACAGTACATAAGCTGTATTTACTTTATGTGTTACTTAATTGTTACGGTAGCTGCACATTTCATCTCAGCGGTGTACATAGTCTGCCTTCACCAGATTGAAACTGGCCACTTCTCATCAGCTCTGATTCTTTAAGCAATCATTAGCTTCCTTGTCAATGTTTTTATTAGCTGGCAGAGTCAAGGGGAAGTACATTTAAGAGGGCTGTATGTAGGGCAAAGTGTCCTTTGGCTGCTTGTCTGACCTGAAATAGTGTGGCTGATGTTTTTTCATTGTGTTTTGGGAAGAGATATGGGCTGGTGAACTATGGACAGTTTCACCATCTGCTCCCAGGCTGCCACTCAGTCTCATGAGGGTCAATGAGCAGCTCAGACTGTAGTGGATGTGGGCCAGGAGCTAAATGCTAATGCCTTCTGACGTCTTCGGGACTTTGGATTTTGGGCTATCTCTGCAGTGGTAGGGCTGTTGAGGGGAGGGGTCAAAGATGTGCCTTTTACAAGGAGTCTAAATCATAAGGAGACCATAATAGATTTTTTGGCACCCATAATTGTTGACATTTGAAGACTCATTTAGGTGGTTATGTTTGATTCAATAATGGAGAAATGGTCATGCAATTTTATTTTAGGGACTGCAATGAATTTAATAAACATGTACATATGCAGTCAAATGAATTTAATATATGCACACATGCAGTTGCATTGTCTATGTTGACTGTTGATGCGCTTTTTTCAAGGAATCGATGAAGAGACTTGTAAAATTGCTACGGACACATCAAGCAGTTAGCCATGTCAGATAAACATAGTCAGCAACTTTAGGTGCTTGCATGCTAGCAAATTTTTATTAAGTGCGCAACGTACAGTGCAGTCCTGCATTCTAATGTGGATTGTTGTTTTTATAAAAACAAAAAGTAGGCACGTTCTAAATGAGATTTAGTTATTTTACAGCCTCTCTCTCTCTCTTTCTGTGTGTATATGTGTGTGTGTATATATATATATATATATATATATATATATATATATATACTCCCAGGGCTGGTGATGATGTTGATGAGTGGTATGTTGTCTTGATTTTTTTTATATACAAAATTGCAGGTAATGGGAAATGTCTGGTAAAGTGACCGAGAACTTTCAATAGACTGAGAAGTGCATGTGTTCAGTTTGGTGTGTCTCTCTGTGCATGTGTTTCTGTGTTCAGTATAGTTCCTGATGAACAAAGAACTCTACATATCTGGAAATATTGCATGCTGTTGTGCTACTGATAAAAAAAGGGGGGGAGGGGATTTCAGACTTGAATTTTGCAAAATGACATTTGACTGAAAAACATTTTTTAGTGCAGGACTAGAACATTGCTGCTTGTTTAGTTGTCTTGTCCATGGAAGATGTGGATCCATAGCATTCACATTCTAAGCATATAATGTTTTTCATGAGATACAATATGCATGGATCCATTTCCCACATAACTGGGATCTAAAAAACAGTCATGCTATTGTGAATTGTGGAGCTCCTGATTTGGTCCATTACACATAGGATAGAAAGTGATACATTTACAGTTACAGCATTGGACAATGCAGGTTGCAGGCCCTATATGGCTTAGCGGAGTTAGACATAGACATAGACGCTAGGTGACAACACTAATATAATTAACACAGCACACAAAAGGAATGTAAAGGAGTAAAAGTCTACAAAAGCACAAACGGGAAAGGGCGACACCAAGTGGACAACTTAGGGAATGACAAGCACGGGGCATGACACTGAGATATTAGCAATATGTTCACAAAATGTATTTGAATATTAACTTATTGTTTTGTAAAAATTCACTTGAATTTATTTTAATGTTGCCTTAAATTAATAAACTTTGATTTTACCTAAAGGTAAAACCCATTTAGTTGTAGTATGTAAACTGTAAGCTGTAGTAAGAGGAGAAAAGCTTGAAGTAAAAATGTTTTGCTGAGCAGCTAAATGATGCTACAATGACAGATGCGTAACACCTGAGGCCCTGGCATCTGAGAGGGGAGCTGCTGCCTCCAGCTGCAATGCAGTAAATAAACAAAAAAATAAACAGGCACTTCAATAGGGCGGACCTGCACCTCACCTGCTCTGGTCTGTCATGATGAGTCACTGTGGGAGATGGCAAATGTTACCCTTATTTGTCAGTCAGGTTTCAAGCTTTGACAAGCTGTGTTTGTTACGGTTGCCCCAGTTGCAGGTTAACTGCTGGTTGTCCCGTGTCTAAAGAAATTGTCCAGTGTCTCACTGACATTTCTGTCCAGTTACTTGTAAACATGACACAAATTAAAACATATATTACAACGTTTAAATCTTGCAAAGAACAACACCTGTGGCAGTACAAAAATATTGCGAGATTGCAAGTACAATCCAAAGAAATATCACACTGGGTTATTAAACACACTGCTAGTGACAGTGATCTTGAGATTTTAATATTGTACAAAGGCTTTTTATGTAGGCACATATCCATTTGTCATAAAAAAAATGCTTTCTCAAACAGCTATAACAAAGAAAATGAATAGCATCAGGCTGTTCTTACATTTAGAGTAACTAATTCATCTGACCGTATGTGTTTGAAGTTTTAACAATTTAAACTCGCCGACTCTGTATACATACGAAGCCTATATGGCATCATGAGATGATAGGCTCATCAGCACAGCAGGTAACACTATCATAATTAAAATAAATCAAAAATTTTTCTTATAAAGACAATTTGGTACTAATGATCCCATTTGAGGTAAGGCACACAACCTTGTTAGTTATTGTACCTGAAATCTGTTTTAATGGCTGTAACGATACCAAGGATTTAGTACCTGGGACACCTTCAGTAGCCAGAATAGGGTGATTAAAATCATGAGAAATCTGCACAAAAGAGTTTGACCCTGACAGGTATGACCTGGTTTTTGTTTCCTGGTACTTTAGGGAAGTTTTGCTGCCTATAGGAGCATGTCCCAGGTACAGAGGCTGTCACCATTGCTTGTGACCGTCTGTCTGGGTTTTATGCTGATATTCAAAGTCTTACACCTTTATGCCTCGTCAGTTTCCATTACATAAGGGATTAGACACCTAATCCCTACAGTTAGAACAGCTATTCTCAGACACAGCTGAACATAGCCCTGGAACATTACATGCAATTAAACCTTAGCACAGAGAGCTAAACAACGCAATCCCTTTAGGTTTATGAATGGGCTTCATTTTAGAATATAAACGTTTTTGAATATAAATAATTCAGTTTTGTCTTATTCGTCTAGGAAACAACCATTGATTGTGTCTGAAATTATTGTATTAGGTAGTCAACATGCATTCATTTAATAAATATGTCCATCTTCATGAATAATAATCTCAACTTAATGAAAATGTTTTTCTGGAAGATAAAAGCAGGCAAATATGCCTGTTCATAAAAACATAATCCTGTTATTAAAACAAACTGTGTTTCTGCAGGATTTTGTCACAAAAATTCCAGAATATTTAGTTCAAGTCTGTAATGCATTGCTGGAAGAGTAAAATCATTTTGTAGCAGAGCCTTTACAACACAATTATAAAACTGAGTGTTGAGCTGTGAAGCAATCCGGCACAAACCGTGTGACAGGGATGATAAATTAAATTAACAGATGACATAAAGATCTTTGGTGCTTAGTTCTGCCACATGGGACTTTACCAGGTTTATGTGTTACATAACAGCTATTACTTTTGTACCATTTTTATGATACTGTCGTGTTTTTTTTTCCTTGTCATAACTGGGTGTTCATTGTCGAATATAGTCTGCTGTCGCTAATTCAGCACTGTAGACTGTCATCACACACACGTTGTAATTAAAACAGAAGCACTGAGGTACAAGTACACTTTTTGGTCATGTTAAATTATTAAATATTGGCGTTCTGTATAAAAACATGCATCCCAAATCAAAGTTTGTTCAGCATAATTTGTAAGTGTTTCAGTTTTATTTGAATTCAAGGCCTCTTCTTCAATGCTGTGGAGCTGATGTGTCCATGTGGTTGTCTTGGGTCATCCAGTGGTGCCTTCTCTGAGGTGTTCATGGTCAAGGAGAGGAAGACGGGAAAACACTTCGCTCTGAAGTGTGTCAAGAAGAAGCAGAAGAGGGACAATATCCTGGAGAATGAGATCGCCGTGTTGAGGAGGTGAGATAGTCATGTGCAGCAGCCTGACAGTAGACATGTATTCTGCGTACAAGTAGTTGTACATTTGCTGCAGAGCTTTGAGTTTCAGGTAGTAGGTACTTCATACAAGCCGTACTATTCTGTCACTATAAACAAGTACATGAGAAAAAGATAGATGTAAAATGGTTTTTATTTTATATGAACTGTGTTTAAAATGTACTTGCCACAGTGCTAAAGCAAACCTTACAAAACATGTTCATCGTTAATGTTTTATAAAAGAAGGCAAGAAGTTAAATGTGGGATGTTTTTTCTATTCCCTTGGTAACTCGTTTTTCTCACCATTACAGAATCAAACACGACAATGTTGTGGGCCTGGAGGACATCTATGAGAGCCGCACTCATTACTACCTTGTCATGCAGCTGTAAGTTCTGAGACCTCGGCCTTTTGACCTGTGCAAAACGCCTCTGAGATGTGAGCTGGGCTGCCTGTATGTGAGCGGCATGCCAAGTTCTGTAACTGTAGATCAGCAGCGTTGCTTGGTCTGATGGCACACATGGTAACATTGGTCAACTGCCAGTTTTGTGGGTTTTTTTTTTTGGGAGAAGGGGTTGGGGTGTTGGGTATTGGGTATTGGGTTTCGGCCGCCCTGCAGCTATGCCTGCTCACCCTGACTTTGTTGTCTGTGCCACGTCCCACAGCGTCTCAGGAGGTGAGCTTTTTGACCGTATCCTGGATCGCGGAGTATACACGGAGAAGGACGCTAGCCTGGTTATCCGCCAGGTGCTGCACGGTGTCAGTTATCTGCACAAGAATGGCATTGTGCATCGTGATCTCAAGGTATGCCACTGATGCCACAGGTGGGCAAACACAGCAGGTACATGCATGCTCATTTTCAATACACATGTGATACGTGCAAGGCTAATAAACGTGCGTGTGCACAGTTAACATGCAGACAAGTATGAGGTTAGCAAATGCAGATACGGAAGGCCTGGGAGGTGAAGGCCTGTCAAATGAGTTTAAATAGTACAGGTACGATAGGGTCCGGTTGCCCAGAGTCATCAGGGATGTTTGGCTGCATAGTAATGGCAGTCTCCTGTCAAAGTTTCATGAAAAGAAAGTGGTGGTAACAGGAAGCTGACTCCCCACGAGACTGTGACAGAAGACAGCAGGAATTGATTGGTGTCACCTGATTAATGATATCGTTCTGGTAACAGAAGGCTGCCAGCTTGACTTCACAGCACTTATACCCAAAAAAGGTGTACTTTACCTGTGCAACTTTTTAACCACCTACTAAGCAGCTAAAATAAATGTTAAGTATTAAAGCTGAGCTCTCTCACATCTTTCTCAACAGCCAGAGAATCTGCTGTACTACAGCACGGATGAGAATTCCAAAATCATGATCAGTGATTTTGGTCTGTCCAAGATGGAAGACAACGGTATCATGTCCACTGCATGCGGCACGCCAGGATACGTTGGTGAGCACAGGTGTTTTAACATTACAGTGGCACTGGTGCGTACAGAGACACATATTGCATAGGTGATATTAATGGTCAGCAAAGTGCATGATTTTTCAGAAGCTTAACTTTTCCCAGGAAGGGCTGATTTTTTTTTTTTTCCTCCTTGAACATAATACTTATAGTTGATTTGCCTCAATGTTCAGCATTCAGCTGTGACAACAAAGAAAACACTCAGATGTTTTATCTTCTAACACACAGCCCCTGAGGTTCTGGCCCAGAAACCATACAGCAAGGCTGTGGACTGCTGGTCTATTGGAGTCATCACCTACATCCTGTGAGTGGGGCAGGGCTTGGGGGTCCACAGGGTCATGGGGACGGGGGATGTGATGAACAGTAGTCACACAGTGCTGCGACAGCAAATGTGTACATTACATATAGTCAGTTGAACTGCATTGTGCTGTATAGTATGCAGCTCCTTCTTTAATGCCAATACTTAAAAGACCAAATAAAATTTACATCACCTATTTTGGAAGCAGTAAGATGTATGATAAAAAAGAACAATACAGGATGGGTGCATTTTATTTTTACTTTTGGTAATTTGACCTCTGCTGAATGTTACATATCAGAAAAGTGACTTTCAGACAAGAAGTAGCCTTAGTGTTCAATGCCTGCTAAAAAGTAGTAAAACTAAACACAATTGCTACACTGATTTAAAGGCGCCCCCTTCTGGAGGAACATGTGCATACCAGGACAGACTAGATTTTTACAGAACTGTTTTCCTTTGAGCCCCATGTATTACATTTTTGCTTTCAAACTTTGGAGGTCTGATGACTTAATTCATTTGATAATAATAAGCACTAAAACATAATAATAGCAGAACACACAGGCATAGGTGTGTTTATTACTTGTGTGTGTTAGTCTCTGCCATATTCATTTACACAGGCGATAGTAGTGAAGTTTATTTTCATTTATTAATTTTTTTACAGTACTATTGTGCTTTCCAGCCATTTTTTTTTACAAATTAAATACTAATACTTGTATTTGTAATACTGATATTAAGCACTGATAAAACTTGACTTATTCATTTTGTTGTTTTGAGTTTCGTGTGTTTTTTCCTTTCTGCCTGTGCTGCAGACTTTGTGGCTACCCACCCTTCTATGAGGAAACTGAGACCCGCCTCTTCTCCAAGATCATGAAGGCACAGTATGAGTTTGACTCACCTTTTTGGGACGACATCTCCGATTCAGGTTAGCTCCTCTGCTTTGCCATTTAGCTTCTGCACTTGATTTAAGATTTTACCTTTGACTCATCACATGTACATGTACACAACTCATCACATGTACATGTACACAACTGATCTTACCTCCTTAGCCGTTGCCCCCTGTTTAAAGTGGCATTTATTTTTAGGAAGGGTTTAACAATGTAAAAGCCTAATAGGTTTTAAGCCACGTCAGCTGCTAATGAAGCATGAATTAAACTGAGAACTGATAATTAATTAAACCATGCTCATGGACACCGTCACGTTTGTTTGACGCTGTTTCTGTTTGCTGCAGCAAAGGACTTCATCCGCAACATGATGCAGAAAAACCCAAAGATGCGCTATACCCCTGAGCAGGCTCTCAGGCACCCCTGGTAAGCTTAATCCCTGAAGCAGTAGTCAGGTGTTTCTTTCACAGCAGAAGCGTGTGACATATAGGTACTACATGGTGGACTTTTTTGTTTTTACCTCCCTCTCTGGCAATATATAACATGTCTAATTAACTATCTATTATGGTTAACTGAACATCAGGCAGTGGTGTTTTTAAATAAGACTTCTGTTTCCTTTTGGTATTAAACCTAATTTTTCTTTCCTTTTGCATGACACCATTTGAGTGACCTCTGACCTCTTTGCTCTCTTTCCTCACTCTTCCCTAGGATCACAGGGGAGACCGCCCGCAGCCAGGACATTTACCATTCGGTCAGTGTGCAGATACAGAAGAACTTTGCCAAGTCTAAATGGAAGGTGAGTAATGGGGTTTAGCTCATACCTGCTCCTCAGTAATAATCAGTCACATCCACAGTGTTTGCACTAGCAGGGCCGCACACTGCTCTGACACACTTACAACACTATGTTTTTTTTAGGTTTTTTTTATATTCTATAGTCCAAGAACTTAATAACAGTATGATTTATCTCCACTCTGCAATATAAAGAAAAATCCTTACAAAAACGGTTAAAAAGTTACGTACTGTGGGTAATGTTGCTGCCTGTAGTGCCCTGTTTGTGAACATTGTACATCTTATGTGTTGCAGCAAGCTTTCAATGCTGCTGTGGCCATCAACCACTTGAAGAAGCTGCACCTGGCCCACTGCGAAGCTGCCGCCGGCCACGCCCATGATCCGAGGCCAGTACCTGATATCCAGGTGGTGGATGTGTCAGTCCCCGAGGCCGGCCTGCAGAGTGGGGAAACGGAGGAGCTGAGGCCTGCCCAGGAAAACCATGTAGTCCTGCCCCATTGCTATCCGCTACGACCCAGCCAGAGTGAGCCTACCCATGGCCTCACCATCACTGACAAAGGCCGGCACGCCTACCACTCTGAGCCCGCAAACCTCAATGGGGCAGCCAAACAGTACGTCAGAAATCCAGCTAATTTTTGGGTATACGCTGGATGGTTCCTTTGAGCCCGTATGAGCAGCCGTATGGCGCTAACTACAGTTTCCTTACTGGTCATACATTGATGGAACACCCTCTTCTCCTTTGCTATTGTACAGGTACGGTGCCATGACTGATGGTACCCATGGCAGCATCCAGTCGCTGCAGACAACAGTGTGCTCCATCATGTGATTCCTGCTGAAGAATCAAGAGAGGCAGAGTGAGCAGGTTAGTCAGGAACAGGTGTATTCACACAAAAGCATTTACACAAAGGCACAAACACACACACACACACACAAACAAATGCAGGCACACCTAATTAAGTCCACACTGAATACAACTTGATTAAAATGCATGTCTGCTCTAACTAGATGAAGTTCATGACAGTATTTCTCAATGGAATTGTTATAGATTAAACTGTTTAATAAATCACTATTCATACAGCAATAAAAATTTCTTCCTAATAATATTGATAATACTTTGATTTGCCCTGAACCAACTCTGAAAGTAATGCTGCCCTAAAAGAAGCACAACACCCTGAGTGTAACACGCTTAAGTTAACCCTGTGTCAAAAGAACAAAAATAATTCAGTATTTTATCAAATAATCAAAAATAACTAATGTTGACAAAGGCACTGTGACGTCAGGTGAAATGGATTGCAGGTTATCTGGCTTAGGAAAACCGATCCAGGCTGTTCAGGTGATCTGCTTCCATTATGTGAAAAACCAGTTTTATTATCCTTGACCACTGCGCTGACTGCCCCCACTCCTTTGCCTCCAGGTGCACCCTGCTATCACACTGAGATCTTGGCCGTGTTTTGTCTGACAGGCGGGCCCAGAGCATTTTTTTGGGCTGATGAGAGGGCTCCCACAGGATGGAAACGCCCTAGTCATGCCCATGCACACCTGGGCTGAACGCAGAGGAGCGCAAGCACATCTGGAAGACCACAACAATGCTCTACGCAAACACGTACACACTGAATGTTTAGTACCATCAAGAAAAAGGTCACAAACTCAGTGTGCGGTCACTTTTGACTGCATTGTTCTTGCTGAAAAACTGTAACTAAATGCATTGTAATTAATGCCCTTCATTATAACCAGTACAAACAATGAGGTGATAATGATGCCCTTTCAGGTTCCATTTCAGTGCAACATGCTTTGATGTACTGTATGTAGCCGGTTGCAGAATAGAGCTATTTTGTTGCTTCTTGGTACTCAAAGGCACTATAACCGAACCCTTTTCTAGACAGGCTCCGAGCAAAACTGTAGTAGCAAGTGTAAATCCCTCTGTGCTGTCATTGCAGGGGTGTATTGTGTTTTTCTCTTAATTCCCATGCAGCCGTGTAGTGACTTGTTTTCCTTCTCTGGGTTCAGTATATTTTTATACAGTATACTTTGCCACACTTGTTTTTGTGAAAGCTTGTATTCCCAGAGCGTGTGCAGAGACTGTGCTGCTGAATCTCACCGATGGCCCACCAGCAGGTGTGAATGTCTTTTACCGTTATGAATACTTGTGTTTTGCCAACACGTTCCATGCTCAGTATATAAGAGCAGGGGTTTACATGATGTGTTTGTTAATTATTGTAATTCATTACAATTAAGACATAAGTGTAATTATCTGTAGTTTGAGGTGGCATTAAAATTTGTTGAAATGCCGTTGCAGCTGGAGGTGACAGCGTTCGTGCAGCCACCAAAAGCTTTTGTTGTTGAAATTCAAGAAATTACTGTATTTTTTTTTTGTGTGAACCTTAATTAAATGCCAGCATGCATGTGAACTTGTTTAGTCGTTTTCACTAGGAGAGGTTCAGCTGTTTTCACTGGAATAATCGTTAAGACATTGATTAGCTCCAGTGTACAGTTGTACCCAGATTCTTTTTTATTTATTTATTTATTTATTTTAAGTATCAGGCCCATTTCCTGGTGCATCTAATAATAGTCTATTCCATGAAACATTTTTATTATTCATTAACCTGTGATGCTGCAAAAAGGGCAAACAGAACAATTTTAAAGGTGAAGTGCTCACTAGGCTTTGCACAGAGCGCGTACATAGACTATATTATACTTAAAATAATAACTTATTTTATAATAGTTTTAATATATAGAGAGCTTCTAATTCCCAAACTGTTATTACTGGAGAACTGGGACACTAGATGGCGCTATGCCACTTTTTGATGATGACGGGCCTAAGAGAAATCATCTGTTTGCACAGTTGATTTCATGTATACAATATGTCGTAAATACTCCGGCTAATCGTCACTATGAATGATGGAAAATGACCAGGGGTACAAAATACAAAAATATTTTTGTTTTTAAAGACAGTTATATAGTTTTACTAGCCAGTACATATACTACTGCTGTTTCTGACAGGACATGTCTTCATCTGAACTGGAATCCAAAATTAAGGCAAGACCAAGACAAATCTATGTTCTAATGGAGTTTATGTGTAAAGGAAGATAAAAATACCACACTCCTATATTTCTACCATGTGTACTGACATGCTGTTCAGAAACTTTTCATCTGCATCACAAAGCCTCACTCGAACACTGTCCATAGTGTATATCTCTTGCATGTGCACATCTGAACACACATTACATGGTATGAGATGCTTTCTGGCAACACAAGTTCCATCTAGCCATTCCTTCCATCCATTATCAAACTGCTTATCTTTTGCAGGGTCGCATTTTGAAGTCAATTCACAACGTCCCGGTGTCATTAATTGTTCCATTACAAATGTCAGTAAAATGAGTGTTTACCAGAAGACAAGTCTGTGATGTGTTGTTGTAAATTCAGACAGTAAATTCATCCTCTGCCTTATAAATTAAGGGAGAAAATGTGTTTGATTCATTTTAGATAGAGCATTTGTAAAACAATTGAATTAATAATGGTTAAGTTTTTAATAGCTTTTTAAGACTAAACTGTGCTGTCTCTCTCTCTCTCTCACACACACACACACACACACACACACAGACACTGGCTAGACTGCAGCACAGGGTGGTCATGGAGTGTCCATGCTGTCAGTGACCTCTGACCTCTGCTGGATATGAATGTGATGTCAGCTTTACAACAGACACAGAAGCAGTTGCTCAACCCCCTTACACCCTGTCCCCTTTCCCGTAGGCAGTGCAACCCCCTTACACCCTGTCCCCTTTCCCGTAGGCAGTGCAACCCCCTTACACCCTGTCCCCTTTCCCGTAGGCAGTGCAACCCTTACTAGGCTGTGGAGCGTGTTGTACACATGCCCTCCTGCCTCCCCCCAAATGTGCTACGTGTCGACTCCCCCGCCCTCACTTTTGCTCTCCAAACCTTCCAGATACAGTCAAGCTCCAACAAGACATGCAGTGTTGTGCAGGTTTATGAAAGCAGGGGAAAGTTCCTGGGCCGCGACATGTTCCACATCATCAGAACTGTCTGATTGGGCAAACAGACACCGAGCCAGAACTCCACAGTCCTGGATTTTCGAAAGGCTGTCTGATTACACAGCCAAAAACTGGAACTGCCTCCTACACCCTTCATGGTGCACCCACGCACATGTGAGAAAGCTGCATGGCATTTGATCATTGC
The DNA here is from genome assembly GCA_025773905.1 of Chitala chitala. Classification (NCBI taxonomy): domain Eukaryota; kingdom Metazoa; phylum Chordata; class Actinopteri; order Osteoglossiformes; family Notopteridae; genus Chitala; species Chitala chitala. The sequence continues at coordinate 13,933 of JABJVR010010567.1, forward strand.
TGGATATGTTGTAAAACTGGCTCCCCTACAGTCACTGATATCCATTCCCTGTAATTCCTGATGCAGCAGAAGAATTTCAAACCAGAAGCAGTAAAAATTGAAATAAAGAGAAAATGGTGGAGAAAAAAAACACTACAGACCTGTAAATGTGCTCACTTATCTAATGGTGTTTATTATTCACCACATCTGTGTTTTAATGTTTTAAAATTGATGAATGACACCATCACAGTTTGCCTAAGCTTTCCATACAATAAAGCCTTATTGGCAGATTATGACATAATGATTGCCAGAAAGCAGATAGATACCATCAGGGTAACAATTTTGTCAATCTTGCGCACTCCAGATGTGCAAAGTCCTGTGACCAGCTTGTTTCACACAAGAAATGTGGCTGACCACACAATGTCTGTTCATGTCCATATGGGCTTGCAGGTAAAGGTGCAACTGAAGAATATTTAATAAAGCACATCCGTTCATCTACATGTACTGCCAATGACTATGAAATAAGATGGATATGAGGTGACGTCAGTGATATTAAACATCAATCTAGATTCTACTCTGTATTAATGTTATGCTAAGGGATAATAACTTTTAAATTGTATGATTGTGCCTGGAGCTCAGGAGCACAATGAAGATCTGTTACCAATTACTGTCTATAGACCACCATCAGGGCCAGTGAACTGCTGATGTTTTTTATTTCGTAACACAGGACAGGCAGATTTTAAAAAGATGCTTTGCAGGTTGCCATAGCAAAACTATTACAGTACTGTGGTGATAAAGCTTCTGTCGTACCTATTTTTAGCGCACTGATGGAAAACTGAGGGTGTAGGTGGGGAGAGGCAATCAGGAGAAAGTGTGACCTTAGGCATGACAATATTTACACTAAGTTAGTTGTGTCATGAGGCACAATATCTCCTTATCTTTGAAGGTACTACCAGTAAAATACTTCACAAAGTCAATCCATGTCTCTGTTCTTTTGAATAGCAACATGTTACAAATCGTCAAGTGAATTGAGCACATACTGTTTTGCTATTTCACAATACATCCTAATATACAATACATAATTATAGTTTCATATCACACCAGCATCCACAGAAACAAAAAATATATGATACTGACATTTTCAACATAAAACAATATTTGTCAGATGCTATATTAAATGAAATTGTTATTTACGATTTGGTGACAAATGCTGCAATAATCATGTAATCACGTTTTATATGTGCATATGTAATGTAGTGTGCCACATACTTCCCAATTATTAAAAAAAAACTCTCAAAACCACAGCATACTGTACATAAACCTGAATAAATCTGGATTGATGAGAATATCTGAAGTCATGTCAGCTTTGCTTGCAAAGCTTCTATTTGAAGTCAGTTCAGCTGAGCTGATCTTTACTTCACTTAAGTCATCTCAGCCCAAAACAAACCCATCATCAGTTACTGGCAACCTTTACTGCTGTCCTCCAGAAACAGGCCACTGAGAGGTGGAGTGGAAGGCCCAGCAGACAGCAGGACTGCTGCTCTGTTCTGACTCAAACCCTCAGACCTTGTGGAACCATTATCTGACCTGCTGTTTTGTACGTACGGATATTTGTGTACCTCCTGCTTTGTGGAAAAACCTCAACAGCTAAGAAATGCCGAAGTTAAGTTAAATTTTTTATCTTTCTTGCTCTAACTATTAAAGGAATACAAAGTAAGAGATTATAATAAATGCATTAACAGTAGGTTTATGACAAGACAGAGGGGGTAAACATACATGCAAGGTCATTCCCACACATTTACATAAAGTAAAAAATGAGAATGCAGACAGACGAACTGTTGAGCAAGTCCAGCTTGAGGCTGGGTTAGGCTGCACAAGGTTACACACACAAGAGCCCAGACAGGGTCAGGGCGACGTTACACAGCTGAAGGCAGCTTTGTGGGAGCAGGGTGAGGGCTGTACATAGACAGATATTTTGGAGTTACACATTTGAAAACATTTGAGAACATTTTAAATAAACTTAGATATTTACATATTAAAACTTTATATATACTATATACATATAACATCAGCAATGTAACAGTATGGCAAATTACATATCTAACTCAAAAAAGTAGGGTTAAGTTAAATAAAACGTTTTACAAACTATGTGACTGGGCTGCATTTACTGCTGGCATACGCAGTGTTGTTTGCACAGAGAATTAACTTCAGTTATTTACACGTGACCTATTCAGAAGCTTGATATTTTTAATTGCTATTAATCCACCTCACATGACCAGCATTTGCTCTCATTTACTTGACAATAAACCCCGCGCACGAGAGCAGAAATCAGGGACAATGCAATTCTGTGCTTATACGTTATAATTCAGATTTAAAGTCATGATCTTGTCCGACCACTTGGCAAGGGTGCCCGCCTGATGCCCGCCTGCTCTTCTGCAACTGGTTGCTTCAGCCCTCAGTCTCCACAATGGCACTATGCCTGGTTGAGCAGAGTTCATGCCACTTGGCACTGTGTAGTGTTTCTGATGGACTTTACCCTTTGGCTGCCTGATTTTACTCTGGGCCAACTAGAAGCCCATGCAACATTATTTATTTTCTCATTTACCCACCAGCAAACCATCATATTCTGTCAGGCAAGATTTGTAGAGCAGAGATAATTACAAGACCATTTCTACAACATCTTGTGTGAATGGCCCCGGTATTTAAGTTTAAATTGTTTTTATTTTTGTTTTTAAAACAGTTATGCTGTCATTGGTCATATGGCTGATTAGTCAAAAGGAACCCAAGAAGCAGCGTAACACAATGTAATGAAGGAAAAGCTTTTCATTCCTATGCATCCGGCACAGCTATCAGAAAAAAAGCATATGTGATGCTCACATCTATGGATATGCAGCAAAACCTTCTGCCTTCACAAGTATAGCAACTTATAAGTTTGCATGTGCTATATCTTTGATTACACACACAAAAATTAAAGCAATACTGATTACTTGTTAAAGTATACAGATGAAATCTATATCCATATGTATAGTGTTATTCGTTCATTATGGCAAATTGCTCATACTCTGTGGGGTTGTAGGGAGCCTAGATGAGGGTACACATATGGAAAAAGCAGAGTATCTTCCAGATGCAGGCAAGCGCACACACACACACACACACACACAGAGAGAGAGAGAAGCCAATGTTGTCCACTTAACAACCATACCACCTATATTATTACTATCATTATTATTAGTAGTAGTAGCAGTAGTAGTAGCAATAGTAGTATTTGTAATGTTATACCAGACAGAGAGCGGGAACTCACAGGCTTTTATTTGTGGCTGGGCAAGAAATAAATCCACAGTCACAAAAATGTGGGTCACAAAAACAGGCAGTAAATCCAGCACCAAAAAAGCAACAAAAAATCCATCCTGAATGAAGATCACACTGGGGATGAATGACAGGAGAGGGCAGAACAGGCAGGTGGTTTAGAGACGAGATCGGGAGAACAGTAAAACAAGACAATGAGTGAACAGCGCACTTGGTAAATCTCGCTATTGAGTTTCAATACCTTTAAAAGCATCAGAGGTAAGCGAGTGCTATTTATACAGTCGCTGATGAGTAACTGCAGAACTGATGTGTCTTGTTAACAAGGTGTGGCGATCGTCATGTAAGCAGTAGTAGTAGCACTAGCATTAGCAACAGCAGCAACAGTAGTAGTGTTGATGGTATCATATATTACTATAACTTTATGGTTTAACTACAAACAGAAAATGTTTTGTGAAGGTATGGTAGGGTAACACAAGTTACTCAGAAGCTTTCATCATCCCATGGCTTTAATATCCTAAATTAGATGGTGAAATAAACAGTTGTTTGGCAATATTTTGGCCATAAAAACTGTGGTAAAGTGTCTTCAAGGGTGTAGACAGCAAGTCACCAAAACTTCAAAATCCAACTTAATAAAATTAGAAATAAGAATCAGCCTGAGAAATCTTCTATATTAGTAAAAAACAAAAATAATAATATAAATAAATAAATAAATAAATAAACAATGTTGGCATATATGTAATCAAGGTAAAAGCTTACACACTTGGAACCTCCTAAGAAACATTTCCTAAAATCCATTGAGGACCTTGATATTAAAAGCATTTCCTAAAATGAGTGTGTACATACATGGTAAACTGTACCATTTATATATCATAATGACTGTTAGAGAAAGACAGAAAAATGCAGGAATATGAAGATAATCACTGAAATAGGTGCATAGGAACAGCTGGAACTCCTCATCTGGCATCTGACCCAGACCATTTCATCAGTTAAATCTTTTCCCTGGTTTACCACTTCCAAACTGGCATAGAGGACAGCACACTTTGACCACACTTTGTGTGTGTGTGTGCGTGCGTGCGTGCGCGGGGCAATGTTGAGGAAAAAAAATCATTATATATATATATATATATATATATATAAATACACAAAGAACTCTAAAAACAAGCTTTTAGTCCCGAATGTCTGATTAAGGCTTCTGCTGAATCGGTAAAAGAGTCCTTCTGAGATACCACTTGTACGCTCTTCACAATTTAACTTAACGACAAATAGGCGATACCTCTGTAACTTACAAGAGCGAATTGAACCCGTTAAATATAATTTTACTTGAAACACTGAACGTTAAAGCAGAGAAAGTTACAAAACACATATCGGATTACCCCCATGTACGACTAAAATTTGGCAATGCTTGTGACGCCAAGGACAAAGGGTTAGGCAAGTCCCCAGGCGTTTCTGCCCAGCACACGTAGCGCACGCGCTTCCTTCATAAATATTCACGTGTACTCTGTCGGTTTTAAATAGCCAGGGCTTACACAGGCTGGCGAGTTGGCCGCAGTAGTGCGTTAATCTTCATAGCCTACTTATTCGAGAAGCTTTAAAACGCTTTGAGGATCCTTGTAAGTATTTGTATTAATAATTGAATTTTCACAATGAATAGCTTAGTCTTGCTAATATTATGGATGTTTTATACATTGCTTGTTATGTTTTATGGTTTTAGACACATGTTTTTGAATAGGTTTTTTTGTCATTCTGAATGTTATGATACATGTGTTTCTTTGCTTTGTTTAATATGGACCATATAGTTTTCTTTACTTTAGCAATTAATTTCATGTGACCGTAGTATGAGTACTAAATTCTGCAGTCACTCAAAAACAAATCATGACTTAATTTTTCAAATTCTACCTTACCATGTTTATAACGATATTCTTGGTAACTTAGAACCTACACAAGCAATATAGTGTTCAGCATCGTGCTGCCAAAAACGCAAAAGTGCTTAAGAACGTTTGTTTCTTTTTTAGATAATCTGGATTTAATGCAATGGAAAGCGACCAGGAGTTCATTGCTTTCGCCAAAGAAATTCTGAGCCAGAAACCCAGGCGAGGTATGGTGAAGGTGTATTTGATAGGCTCTGTGCTGGCGTTCTTCGGGGTGATGATCGGTATTGTGGAGACCATCTGTAAACCGTTCTCTACGCAAGATCCCATGGACGAAGAATTAACACAACTGGTTATGGAACAACAGATGAAAGAACTGGAAAAGGCCGATCAGAGGATGGCAGCAACAGTTATTGACAATGTGACGATTAACAAGCAACGGGCAACGCTGCAGCGGAGGAACTCGGCGAATCGTTTGCACGCGTCATGAGAACTGGCTGATAGGAACACGCATACTTTGACGGATATCCAAACACAGCCAATAATTTTCTATCTATGCATCTGCTGTGGACGTTCTACTTCAGCATACCAAATGGTTAGTCAGAAGGAGGTATCTAACTGAAAGTTGTGCGGCGCGAGGGAAGAAACGATAGGACACAGCGGAAACACGGACGGCTTGCTGCTGTGCAGCAGATATAGATCCACGTGTGATGGTATTACTGGCATTACACGTGTTTGTATTTGGTAAAGATGTATCGTTCTGTGCATACATTTTAAGGATTATGTGAAGGAACATGGATGATGTGTTCTAAATGCTTCGTTTGTAAATACTGTTACAACTGAATAAATAATATTTTGGCTAAAACATGTAAAGTAAGATGCCTTCATGGAATAACAGTATAAATATGTTTAAGTATTGCAGATATACCCCTTCAAGGAAGTCATAACACCTTTGTATCCATTGGCCCCATGAGTAAGAAGTGTGCAACCTGCAAGGTCCTAGTTGCTTCTCACAATATTTCATTCATTCAGTCAGTCAATCATTTTCTGAAACCCCAATTACAGTACTAGCAAGACTGGAACCTATGCTAAGTAATCCAACATTCTACACCATGTTCTCATTAAAAGATACAGCAGTCCATTGCATTTCTTAAAACCTACACTTTACCTACATCACTATTAGCAATTAATCAGATTAAATGAATGGCAAACGTCACATACTGCACAAGAAGACTGTGGCAAGCCTGCAAAATAAAATTCTGCGTGAGTTTCCCCTGAATATTACTTTAACTGTCAATTTACAAAAACTGTCACTATGCTTAGACAACCTGTGTTAAAAAATGTATCATCATGTGTGAAACTTCCCACAATTCATTATAAAAGCATGTAATGGTCAAGATGTGTCTGTGTTGAGCTCCCCACCAACAATGTCATTGAAGTCATGTCTTTTGGCTTCCTGAGCAGTGCCATTCATAATATTTTTAAGCAGCACTATTCCTGTGGGTATGGTGTTGGATATACACCTCTGTCAAATTTATTTGATACATTCCAAAGAACAGCATTATTTCACGTTTCATGTGTAAAATCTGCAATTTCTTCCATAAAGCACTTTGAGGCACATAGATGTAAAAGGCACAACATAAAAATGAATTGAATTGAATGAGGTTCAAATCAGCCAGGTTTCATGACATGTGCAATGAATGGATTTTAATGGCATCTTTTCACTCATCCATATAAGATAATTTTTGAATTTGCACTGGGTATCATCAATTTTCATGTGCATATTTTTGTTTCAGCTATTTTTTAAAGTTAAGAGTTTTTAGAGTTACTTAAATATTGTCATTGGCCTGATTCACCCCTTTGGGGGGGAGGGGGGGGACTTGCCTGGATGCTCTGCTTTCATGGATAGCCTAATTTAACAGTGGAAGAGGATTTTTTTATTGCATAAACTGTGCTCACAAATGTATTTAAACAAAAATGTTTATGAGCAACATATTTCTCAGTATTTTAGGCTCCCATCTGTTGTGTGCTTTTCTTGTCATTATCCCTGAAACACACTGAAAAACCTGTCCTCATCTTTCCTTCATTTTAAGTAATACCCCAATCACTTAACCTGAAACAGATTTCATATAATTAATTTTTTTCTCACAGATACAATTATTTTAGTTTAAACAGAGAATTGTAACTATGAAGTTATGAGTTTTCCCTAAGTAATTTGTGAGTTTAGTGTTTTTGTGCAGTGTGTTGAAATTCTGACAAAACACTAAGCTAAACCAGAGTCAATGAAAATAGAGTTTATTAAGATTGGTCATTTACTTTTATCCTTTCAACATTGCCGTATGGTGAAAACGGCAAATAACACAATATAAAACATACTGTTTCATGCATGTTCTTAACATAAAGTTGCATTGTTAATGCATTGTCATCTCAAGCCACAGTAAGTGTTCAACATATCTACTAAGCTAGCTTTTAGCAATCACTACCTTTTACACAGATGTCAACCAAACGTTATACTTTTTATTCCTTTTTTTACCACATTTACCATTAATGTAATACCTTTTCTAGTTCGCAACCCCAGATCCTCACCTTGAAACGGTCATCAATAACACAATTTAAAAGTTTACAAAAAACAGAAATAAATACCTTAGAGGCAGCAGAGTAAGCCTTAACAGAAATTTGACACTGCAGCTAAATGAAATGCAGGTATATTTTTCCATATTTGATGTTTTTTTTTTTTATTATTATTATTATCATTATTATTATTATTTATTTATTGCTGCTTGTTGGCTGCTTGCTTATATTCACATTGCGTTCATTGCATTCAATTATGTAGCTATGCTGCGCCATCTACTGCTCAATAAAAAATACTTAATTCTTAGAAATTCTAGGCTTCCTTTATTAAGAGGACCAGACAAAAAAAATAAACAGTAGATATGTTTTTTTTTTTTTTTTTAACGCCAGGAGATTTATAAACAACGAGGAAGATTGTTACATTGTTTATTTTCTGTCGTGCTCAAAATAAAAGTTAATGCACGTCTCCACCACCAAGACACATATAACAATAAAACATTCACTGGGACAACTGTCAATATAAAACCAAGGTTTTAAGAGATACGAGTATTCGTTTCTTTGTTTAAGCGATCTTATTTAGTGTTTTTTCCTCCGGTAAAGCACTTTGAATAGCTTCTACGTTTAAAACGCGTTATACAAAATACACCACCTTGCAATTTAGAAATCTGTATTTCAAATATAATGAACACATTTGGAGCAATATTCCCCGATAAGTCTAAAGTCATCAAATTATTAACACTGTGGACAAAAGTTTGAGTAAAATTATACGAGGACTGTGTGAACTCTTACAATATGAGTATTTCACAAACATCTCATGCTGGACATTTCCTTATTTCATACAGGACACAACGTTCCGATATTACGCTGTTGCTCAGATTTTCCTAATACTCCTAAATTGCCGAGTAATCGTCATGAGTTCACTGAGTCTGTCTGCCTCTGTCTCAGCAGGAAACGTACATTGCCTGGGTTATTGGGTTCAGCGGCCTCTGCCCTGATTATACAATTGTCTAACATCACGTTCAGCGTTGGTGATTCATAGACAGAGGGATATTTGCAAAACCTGCCCTCTGTATTGTTTTGAATAACACATTGTTAACTAATGATCATTTTGCAGAAAAAAGAACGAGACAATAAGCGGTATTATGTTCTTTTCCGGTGCCTAAACAGACCACGCTTTTGCCATTGTAAACATAATTGGGTGAAAGAGAATAATTTATTGTTCCGGACTCATGAAATTTGGGGGCGACAACATAATGTGATGGCGTTGTCTTACTAAGTGTTGTTTCCATAGTTTATAAAGTGAGCCATTCCTTTTGATGTGTCGCGCTTCAAAGAGTGTACTGCCAGTAAAGCGCAAAGTACGAGACGTTATCTCAACATTTTATGGATTCGGTTTCAGTTCTGAAATGCACTGTTGCCCACTTATGATCAGACTCTTTCTACTTGATCTATCTGGTGCATGACTGAGCTTTTCTAAATGATGAACTGCTAACCTCGAGTATTACTTTGTGATTCCATTTAAATTTTGGTATAGACAAATGTCGTTTTACCTCCAGAAGAAATATATGGATGCTGAACGTAAAAAATAAAACCGATGTGCTTTACAGTATTAACATGAGCATAATAATAATAATAATAATAACAATTATTATTATTATTATTAATAAATAAATAAAAAGACACAAAACACATTCCTTATTTTGGAAACATTTCAGTTTGAGCACACAGAGAGCTAGCTGATACGTAATGAATCACGTGTGTGTAAGTATATTTTGAAGATGTTTACTTGAACTGCAAACACTCAACGTATCTAGATCGGGATTTGTCCTAGGACCTAGTACACGTAATTCATACGTTTCCTTACATCTGTCACCAGGCAGGCGTGGTCAACTTCTCAGAAGCTTTTATGTACCGACAGATGTAAACAGAGTTCGGCAGACATACTGGGTATCGTGTTACTGTCTACATTTCAGTTGTAGTGGAAGACGTTAAAAACACCGTAAGTTTAATTTATTATTTATGAGGTAAATTCAATATATAGTGCTTTCTAAAAATGTATTGACATGATGGACAGCTTTGCGTTATAAATCGTACATACTTATTTCTCCATTGTAAATTATATAAAATGACTTCTTGTTAAAAGCGACAGAAACGGTAACTTCGCAAAATGCTTCCTAATGGAAAATGCTGTGGTTCGTACGCGAGTGCACTTTTCCTGAATTTCTCCCAATTGTTTATTATAGACAGAATGGAGTTTGTCCAGGAGCTCGTTCCCTTCGTTAAAGACATACTGAGACAGAAGCCTAGCAGAGCTATGGTGAAGATCTACTTGATAGGCTCGATGCTGGCATTCGCTGGGGTGATGATAGGAGTATTGAACATCGCTTATCAGCCGTTCTCTGTTCACGAGATCGTGGAAGAAGGGAGTGCCAAGCTGGAAGTTGCTGAGAAGGCAATGGTGAGATTTAAAAAGATCGGGCGGAAGGCGGAATCAGCGGTGCATGACGATTATGAGTTGAAGCAGGAATCGTTTGGACGGAGGAACTCCACGACGCGTTTGCATGCATCATAAAGATTATTATTATTATTATTATTATTAACTGAATTAACAATGCATAAGTGTGCATATTGTATAAACACAGCCATCAAGCTTTTCATGATATGCAAATATGAAGGTGCATGTTTTACATACGACGAAAGGAAGTTCAAGCCTAAATTTATCCTGAAGACCACTCAGAGAAGACTTGATCAGTTGCTGCTGTGCAGCATATCTATATAGAAAATTTTATGCTGGCATGCCTGGTGTTTATGATGGAGTGGCTTTATTGTGAAGAATAGTTTCTCACTATGTTATTGATATGTTCACTGCCTATGGCAATGCCTGCATTTATGCTAGTTTGGGTGTCTTTGGCAGTGGCGGTGTTTCTTAGATGGATGGTTATTTATGGCGAGACATGTATCCACAAAGAAGAACGTTTTATTTTAAAAGATTAGCTTTTTTACATTGCACTGTTATTTTTCTTTATTTTTATTACACTGCACAATTGATTTTCTTATTTTTCTTTTTATTTTCATTTCATTGCTAATTTCTTATTATATATTTCTGGAACTTTCTTATTTGTCCTTACCTGTAGTGACCCATCTGTACATTACCTTGGCTATTGCAACAACGGAATTTCCCTTTGGGGATGAATAAAGCATCTCTCTATCTAGTTTTAGAGTCTCTTCAATAGCATGTTTTATGCAATGCAGTTTGTGTCTTGTTGTAATATCGTTCATTTCATTAAAATTGAACTTTTTTCACATTCTAGGTCTCCAATCAAAGTGAGTATCTTCATGCTAGTGTTTAAATTTCACAGACAACTTCATGACCTCTTTAACTAAATAAACTACACCAAACAACTGTCGTCCAAATTATACTAAGTTCAGTTCAGTGTGAAGTTTAGATACATACTTCTTTATCTCTGACCACATTCTTAATTCAAATTGAACAAACCGTGAAAATTGTGACTGCATGGCGGAAACCAAAGCAACACGCTTAAATAAGCGAAATGAGGTCTGTTTCCGTGGCAACAAGCGTCTTCGACGCGTACAAGTGTTCATGTAAACAGACAACATGGAGACACCGACTCCAGGTCAGTAGCTGATAAAACAATGAAAACTATTTAACAATTTATGTTCAAAACATACAGGAAAAATAAATTAAATATGCTAGATATAACATCTGAAATACAAGTCAATCTGGTTAGAATTTAAAGCAGAAAAAGTACAGGGTAGTGAATACACACATTTCTTGAATGACGCACTGTACAATCACTCAAATTCGAAAGCTGACAAAAGTCATGCAAATTTTAAGGTTAATATTTGTAAACTGAACAATCCTTCCTTGTCATATATACTGCACTGTGTTTTGCATATACTAAAAAACATCTATAACATCTCGATCACTGGTCTTTTCACCGACAAATCGACTGCTGGGATACATTGTTTCCTTGAGAACTGACTAGGCAAGTGTAATACTAGCAAAAATATGCAGCGTGCATTAGTAACATTTACTGAAACTAAAACAGGTTTGCACCATGTTTTAAGAAGACGTGATTACAATTAATCGTAGAAATTTAAGAACGTGATTACAGGCGATATTTCTAACATTTTCGTGCATTTAAGACAAAGAATGCTCGCGTTTACAAGTTTGTAAAGATATGCAACGTGCTGTTGTGTTGAAAATCCAATTCAGACACAAGTGTGAATTCCTCCTTGCTAAACAAGCAATTTTATAAACTTAAGTTTTTCCAGTAGTAATCCTTTTAAATTTTTCATTTGTTTAAACGTCTAAAGTGAAGCCTAATCTTATAGATGTGGTTTCAATTTTGTATAATTTGTGTTATTCTGCTGTTTTTACATTTACATCATCAATAAAAATGTGTAAATTAAAGCATTATTTATTCCATGTTTAATAATATTTAATGTTTTAGTTATAATTTGCTTTGTCTGGCAACGTGTGTAAACAGTTAACACTCCAGGTATTTACTCCAATTAGAGCTGTGACAATACTGCAATTACTCGCCATCAGTATACGTGCAGTTAAAATCGAAGGCGCACTGATTGCAAACTTCGCGTGGGTCGATTCAGTTTGTCCGAGTTTTTCATTGATATTTTGAACCTTTGCATCGATTTATTAATTGATTCAGATCCCTGTCCTTTTGGTACCCAATGCATTGAAAGTTTCTGTACTTCTATTTTAAAGTCCAGCGGAATGCTATTTAAATTTATGGATAAAAGCAGTTTAAAGCATAGAAAATAAGTTTTAAAAGCCGGTTTTAAACCATTATATTCCAAACTTGTGTGTGCGTGCGCGCGCGCGCGCACTGATAAGATCATGTCCTATTCTTGGTGTCCAGAATCCAAGACACATATGTCCCTGACCAAGATAAACGCTCTAAAATGTACTCAATGAATGCAAAAATATACCGCACACATATTTTACCTTTTAGGTCGCACACGTGTTGTTTTTGGAAGTTGCCAAGAGAGACCATTGTTTCCAACCCACTGGGCTCCTGATAGACTGGGCAATCAGATGTATTTCAAAGGAAGCCCACACAGAGGCCCAGGATCTTATGACAACCACACGGTGAGATGCCATAGGGACGTTGATTGTTCTGTGCAGAACTAGAATAATGTATGGCACATATTGAACCCATTGCACTTTCATTAGATTTTTTATGTAAGAAACTGCCCAAATGTCTACAATTTTGTCGTCATACAAAAACCGACTTTATCCGACATGTATACATAATACAGTATGGGATATTAAGATTGGTCATATAAACAATAATCAGTAGGGGGCGACCGTGTAGTAAATTAACTCCTATTTTTGATTCAGACACAGTCTATCAGGTCTGCTGTTTACCACCTTTATTATTCTGTTTTTGGCATGTAATTCAGTATACTCCTTATGAGTTCTTACAATCATTACCTCAGTTTAGCAGGAATAGATAATGTGTTGGTAGTGTTAAGGAGGGTATGACGTTATTTAATTTCAAGTGTAACCTATTAATCAATAGTGTTGTCGTCTTTAAGCCGGTTCAGATAACAGTAAACAAGTATCAGTGATGTATAATGGATACAAAACAAACACACACATAACAGGTCCTTTCTGATGCAGACCGAGTACTGTATAGGAAGACATAATAAGATGACTATTTGAAGAGGCTTATTAGCTTGTTCAGCCTGAGACTTGTATAATGTATGATCCATACATGTTAATTGGATACAATGTATTTTATGTGGAAAAAACATTTGCATTTTTTTGCCATGAGTATCTTTTTTGTACTGAATGTCTTGTAGTTTATGTAATATTTGTATTATATGCTACAAAATTGAGAAAAAAAAACTCTGTTTAACACCTGACACAATTGCAGGTTGTGTTTCATGTTTACTTGTTTGTGTAGATGTTCAAATGTAATAAATAATATTTTACTAGAGTCCCATATTTTATCCTTCATACTGTACATTTGTCATGGTGGAGAAATGATGCAGAGCAGAGAAGAATTTATTTGTGTACAAAAACCACAAATAAAGGCTAGATGCTAAAGAAAAAAGGGCACAGGATATTATCAAACATACAGCAAGCTAACATGCACCAAACAGCCAAACATGATGTGAAAATAATGCCAGATAGGAAATAGAAAACAGGTGAAAAAAACAAGACAAAGACAAAGGAACAAGAAAATAAGACAACGAGGAACCGAGGGGTCATGGCCACACAACAACCAACACCAGGAAAACTGTGACAACATTACTGTGCTAAAAAAACTGTTTAAACACCACACCAGTAAATTAATAGGACCTTTATGGAATGTATATCAGCCTAAGGTTAGAACAAAATTGTGTAATGTGAAAATATGACATTATGACAACTTTGAACAAAAACCAGACTGGTACATGTCACTTTGGATGTTTGTCCTGCCAGGTTGGGACCATTGTCCATGAGATGCAGACCAGACCACTTAGCAGGAAGGGATATGTTTTAGCTGCTCGAACTGCATCTCGTTTCCTGCCCCCTGCCCAGGTATCACAGGCACATTATGCTACAAACTCCTGATTCTATGCTGATAAATATTAACATGTCTCGTCATAAGTTACGCTTTTAGGGAAAACTATACTGTATATACTGTCACTCCTATATATATATATATATATGTATATAATGTATATATATATATAGACTGAATTATATATAAGTATAGTTTTATATGAAATCAGAAGGGCTGTATAAAATTTAAATGTTGCTTTGAATCTTTCAATGTTTGGACCGTTGCTAGAAACTATTCTGTCTAAGCATATTGTTCTTTGTTAATTTGGATGATGAGATTCAATTTGCAGGTATGATAATTTGCACACTCACTCACACACACACACACACACACACACACACACACAGACACACAAAGAGAATAACAGTACCTTCTATGAGGTATACCCCCTTTGTTTTCCCCAGACTATCACACCTTCTCCTCAGAAGTATCAGAAGAACTGGTCTTGTCCCAAAGCTATTATCCCTTGCATGGCACCATTTTTGTCTTGCGCACAGAGGTTTAAGGCACAACAGGATATACCTAGCTCCAGCCCTGGGTGAGTATAATTCATTCTATTTTTATGTCTTATTAACATGCCACTCAGGGCAAGATATATCTTAGGTTCTGGATTTGAATTACATCTGATTTCAAACTCCAGGTTAGGCCCAATCTCTTATCAGGGCAAGTTAGGTATATGATAATTATAATGAAAACTCAAATAAACATAATGGCAGTTAAAGGGATAGTACTTGGAGGGGGGGCTCCAAAGTGAAATCCAGCCATGATTTAATTGTATACAATAACAGTAATAGATTTTATATTTTTTGTTGTGTTTTGTGGTTTAGGATTCTTATCTCTTCATTTTTTCCCAGTCATTGACCATACTCACACACTATATATGTTCTTAATATGTTACATATTCAAAAGACATGTTTTACGCTCTGCAAATGTGTGGATTCGGGGTACAGGTCATGAATAAACCTTTTGTATTTACTTGCACTTATTTGCTGTTCTCTTCATGTTAATATTACAATGTTTGGTGTTTTTGCATATGACATTCTGTGTGCTTTTGAAAGTTTGTGACAAATTTTCCTTTATTTTTACTACAAACACGCTACAGTAACAGTTTACTGTAACAGATTAAACAGAAAAATTATTTCAGTTTTGATATGTACCTGATAACTTCGTAGTTCTAGGTACCAAGATATATTGTGATGTGAACAGAAAAGAAAATACTGGAATTTACTAGCAGCTTATACTTACTTCGAGATGGTGATGTCACCAGCTGTAGAGCGCGCATTCCCCTCCCTCGCTCAACAGCGTTCTAGAAAAGTCAAGTCTGTTCACTGCTTATCATCGGAAGCAAATGCTGCCATTGGCCAGCGTTAAGGGAGAGTTCTAGAAACGCTGCAGAAGGTATATAAGTGATGCTTTTTAGTCGTCGGGATTTAAACGCATTACCCAACAGCTTCGAGTGGAGGGAGTTCGTTGAAGACTACGGTTGTCCTCTGAGCAACTCAAATCCCACGCAATACCCGTAACGGTAAGTAATCAAATAAAATGTTATCCATATATAGTTTTCTGATGCCCGGACTTTGCTCAGCACAGTTGTATACATACGGGTAACTTTGACTCTATTGTAGGAAACCTAAAACACTACGTATTAAACAAAGCTACAACTGTAAATAAAATTATGCATATCTGTTAGCTACGTATTTGATTACTAATTTCTTTATATTCTAGCCTATTGTTTATGAGAACTAACTTTGATGTAAAAAGTAAAATGGTTTAGATTCAGACAGACTTCCATAAACAAACTGTATTTAATGGCCATCACCTGTTAACCTTTTTATGGCTACGTGTGTTAACTTAACGGTATATATACCGGTAACCTGTTAACAGCTGCGACGTACGAGTTAGTGTATCTGTTACTGAGAAACATTTATTCTAACTGCCAAACTCCTATTTAAGAAAAAATAGAAAAATACACAGTTTCTGATTTATAGGGAATTGAGTCATGATAGCTATTCAAACTTGGCGCATACACTTAGGGGCGCTGTTGTTGGGTCTAAACCAGAATCATATCGCATTGCCGAAAAATATAAACACTATATTTTGAACACATTAGTTTGACATATAGTAGTCCATTGTGGTTTTGAATACAATTCACTAATTTAAAAACTTTTGCTCTAGATTTAAAAAAACCCAACTATTAGCATTTTTCAGTCATAAGACTAATTACATTTTTGTTTGATTGCTTTCTGTAGAAATTGTTTAGACCTATGTTTATTTTACACTGAAAATTAACATACACTTTTGCTGTTCAATAGTTTAACACCAAAATGTCATTATATAGGTTGCGTTTTATAGTGTTACTATATATGCAAATTGAATATGTTGTGTCCTTTAAGAAGCAATATGAAATGAAGCACATACCAAACTCTGCCACACATTGTTATATATTTACTAAATGGTAGTTTATTACATAATGAAGTAATGAGTTTCATATTTTACTTTTTTTTTGTATAGGATTTTGTATGATCAACCAGGATGTCCTCAGCCAAAGGAGTGTCAATTGGAATTGACCTTGGCACCACCTACTCCTGCGTGGGGGTGTTTCAGCATGGAAAAGTGGAAATCATTGCTAATGACCAGGGCAACAGAACCACACCCAGCTACGTGGCCTTCACAGACACAGAAAGGCTCATCGGAGACGCTGCCAAGAACCAGGTGGCCATGAACCCCAACAACACTATCTTCGATGCCAAGCGGCTAATAGGTAGAAGGTTTGATGAGCCTGTAGTGCAGTCAGACATGAAACATTGGCCGTTTAAAGTAATCAGTGATGGGGGAAGGCCCAAGGTTCAGGTTGAGTACAAGGGAGAGACTAAGACATTTTACCCTGAAGAAATCTCTTCCATGGTCTTGGTGAAGATGAAAGAAATTGCAGAGGCCTACCTAGGCCGAAAAGTCTCAAATGCTGTTATCACTGTCCCAGCCTACTTTAATGACTCTCAAAGACAGGCTACAAAAGATGCTGGAGTGATTGCTGGACTAAATGTGTTAAGGATCATCAATGAGCCCACAGCAGCTGCAATTGCCTATGGCCTGGATAAAGGCAAGAAAGGGGAACGCAATGTCTTGATCTTTGACCTAGGTGGGGGCACCTTTGACGTGTCCATGCTAACCATTGAGGATGGGATTTTCGAGGTGAAGGCCACAGCAGGCGATACCCATCTGGGTGGAGAAGATTTTGACAATCGTATGGTCAATCACTTTGTGGAAGAGTTCAAGAGGAAGTACAAAAAAGACATCAGCCAAAACAAGAGAGCTTTGAGGAGACTACGCACAGCATGTGAGAGGGCAAAGAGAACGTTATCTTCCAGCTCACAGGCAAGCATTGAAATTGATTCGCTGTTTGAAGGCATTGACTTCTACACATCCATTACCAGAGCACGCTTTGAGGAAATGAATTCAGAACTCTTCAGGGGAACACTGGAACCTGTAGAGAAAGCTCTAAGAGATGCCAAAATGGATAAGTCGCAGATCCATGACATTGTTCTGGTGGGAGGTTCCACCCGAATCCCCAAGATTCAGAAGCTGTTGCAAGATTTCTTTAATGGCAGAGAGCTGAACAAGAGTATCAATCCAGATGAAGCAGTTGCATATGGTGCAGCTGTTCAGGCAGCCATCCTTATGGGTGATACCTCTGAGAATGTTCAAGATTTGCTATTACTGGATGTGGCACCATTGTCCCTTGGTATTGAAACAGCTGGTGGGGTCATGACTGCTCTCATCAAACGCAACACCACCATCCCAACCAAACAGACCCAGACGTTCACCACATATGCTGACAACCAGCCGGGAGTCCTAATCCAAGTATATGAAGGAGAAAGAGCTATGACTAAGGACAACAATCTGCTTGGAAAGTTTGATCTTACTGGTATCCCCCCTGCACCAAGAGGTGTCCCCCAAATTGAAGTCACATTTGACATTGATGCCAACGGTATTCTAAATGTGTCCGCAGTGGACAAGAGTACTGGTAAAGAGAATAAAATCACCATCACCAACGACAAAGGACGGCTGAGTAAAGAGGAAATAGAAAGGATGGTACAGGAAGCTGATAAATACAAAGCTGAGGATGATATACAGAGAGAGAAGATTGCTGCTAAGAACTCTTTGGAATCCTATGCTTTCAACATGAAGAGCAGTGTGGAGGATGAGAATGTGAAAGGCAAGATTAGTGAGGATGACAAAAAGAAGGTAATTGAAAAGTGTAACCAGGCTATCTCCTGGCTTGAGAACAACCAGCTGGCTGACAAGGAGGAATACGAACATCAGCTGAAAGAGCTGGAGAAAGTGTGCAACCCCATTATCACCAAGCTGTACCAGGGTGGCATGCCTGCTGGAGGCTGTGGAAACCAAACTAGGTCTAGTTCTGGGACCAGTTCCCAGGGACCCACCATTGAAGAGGTGGATTAAAAGGACCAAAATGATGATCTATGCTTACCAGACTTGTCAAATACAAAGCCTTTTTGACCAATTAGTGTACGACCAAATATGAAGCTGTTGTACCATATAATTTATGTTGTATTGATGTTTATTTGTTGCTGGACCATTAACTGTTAATAAAGCATGTTAATGACCATAGAGACTTGTGTATTTGTCAAATAGAAGTGAATTTTACTGTTTATTTAAGTTTGAGAAATCATATATGAGCAACACTTGATTTTGTATTAGTATGGACATTACACATTAAAGTATGTTCCCATTTTTTAAAATCCTAGGTATACCTTGAAGTTTTTACAAATAAAAAGCCAAATTAGATGCAAAATGCATCATAAGCATAAAACGTTACTAATATTTTAAAATTGTCCACGTTTTTTGACAATGAATTGAATTTGTAGAGAAGCAGCAGTAATAAGACATGGGATGCACTTGGCACATAAGGCTGAATTGAAGGTTCAGCAGAGGCCCTGTCTTCTTTCTAGAATACCTTTGTTTCCAAAACAGTTAACTTTGTTCTGCTGTTTTCGTGTCATCTCTGATCTGTGTAAATAATCCTAGTTACCATAAACATGTTTGATAAATTTGGTTACAAACCCTTAGTATTTCATAACTATAGGTGTGCATGAACCAAGAATCTATTTTCATGCCAGTGATACATGCATACCCTTTCAAATATGACAACTTTCTGGTATCCTTACTACTTGTCATTTATTTACACATACAAGAGAAACAGTTCAGAATTCAACTTGGACAGTTTACCACAGGAATTGAATGGAACTGGTGTTGCTCCTCCCGGGACACCAATATGTCAATAATCTGACATTATCAGGGACAACCTTCTACCAGAAGAAGAGGCTGTAATTTTGTCTTTAAACTATATTGCTGAAAAAAAGCTATTGCATGCCTTTTGTCACCAGTGGTTTTTCAGCTGTTTGTGCTTCCCACAGGCCAGGGTCATATGATCATGACATTGTCCAGAACAGAAAAGTGTCATGGCCAATGAAATTTGGCTCCCCAGACTGGAATCGAGTTCCTACACTACAGAAACGAGCTCTGAAGACAGAGGTGTGTGATGTAACCTTAACATTTTCTTTTATACAAAAAAAATGCAAGTCTTAGAACTGAACGCAATATATATATATATATATATATATATATATAATTAACAGGTATTAGACTTTTTTACTGCATGAGTTTATATGTTAAGTAGATTTTTAAACTGTTAGTTCTACATGTTTGCATCTTTGTACAGCATAAATTCCTGTTTCAGCTCACCTCTGACAAGGAGTTCAAAAGACAGAGAAACAGGGTGGCATATCTGCGTCTCTTCTACACCTAAGCGCATACCTGAGGAACGAGAAGGGAACACTACAGCTAATAAACAATGCCCTCGCAAAAGCTTTGTCATTCTTACAAACTAATTTATCACGCTGTTTAGACCTGCTCAGTATTCTGGTATTAAAATAATTTAGTTCAACTAATTCTGGGGGGGGTAATGCATTAACTGTACCAAAAATGATAAATACTTCAGTTAGACTGGACTGCAGTTTAGGCATAGAGAGAAACAAGAAAACAAACAGCCCAAATCTGTAAATTTCATGATACTAATTATGCATGGTATATTTGAATTCCAATCCATTTACCTAATACAACATACTTCTATGGATAAAGAAATTAACAGTTCCCCAGAATTGAGGTTTAACAACGGTACTCCTGATTTTTTGAAAGCCTTATATAGAGACGCACAGTGCTCGAGTGAACACACATATGCCCCACAACATTTGAATTTCCTTTTTCATAAACTCAATATAATATATATGCGCAGACACAGACTTCATACTCAACTTCCTATGTCATGGTGATTTTTAACACTTGGATTTGGCCACCCTATTAGCCTTACCATTGTTATGTAGGGACTTTTATTAATGACGCTCTGGCTGTAATGTATCACCACCAGTACCTTATCGTAATCTCATGCTTGTAGCATACTGCTTTACATATCCTTAACTTGTACAAAGGATTTATGATGTTATAAAAATTAACAAGGTTATTGGACATGACCCCTGGCAACTCATAACCAATTAATGCCAGATACGTCTCATTTAAAATGAGGTATGCATGCATGACATAAACCCACATACAGTATATATCGCAAAAAATATATTTTTCTTAGAACACCTGACAATTTAAACTTCATTGTACTACTTCTGTAATACTGTAGTACCCCTACCCTGAAATATTGGTTGTAGAAACCATTAAGATGTTAACCATTCTATGAATATACACATATTGCTGAAAATATTACCATATACTGTACATTTCAAATATTAACAGAGAGCACTTGCACGTTAATGAGCAAGTTTGGCAACATTAGACATTTTATTAAAAGAGTAAGAAGCTTTCTAATAGTTTCCATGACTGTCAAAATTCAGTTTAGAATTACAAAACCACACCCCTCCATGCACCAGAAAGACAGTTATATATTGTACAAGCAGACCATTAAGGCTCTTAATTGGACTCTGAATAAAGCTTTCAATGAATACACATCCTTCACTTCATAAACACTTTTCAAACAATGTACACACTGACTCAATTTCATACATTGTCTATGTTTAAAACTGACCTCCAAATATTAACAAAGGGAAAACCATTTTACTGGAAAACTGCATGGAAGGGTTATATGGGGTGGAAAAAAAAAATATATAAAAATAAACAATATACATTAATTCATCTGCAAAAAAGCAAAAGCACTTGGATAGAAAAGTATGTTAAGAAAAGGAAAATAAGAAGTGCCATGGGTCGCACGACACTGGCTGCCATAGCTGCTGATGAAGACAGTAAATTTTACTCTTCAGAAGAATGGAAGCCTTGTCCCCTGGGGGTCGAGGGCTGGTGTGGTGGCCTTGTTGCCACAGCAGTCAAGCCCTCCTTCTAAAGCAACATTCGGTGTCTCTCTCCTGTCTTGCTGTAAACACACCTTAGAAACAGCTACTGCATCTGTCCACGTGCCGGCCCTCACTTCTTCCGTCTAACTTTGGGCTTCTTTACTGGCCGCAGATAAGGATTGTCAATCATGTTCTCTTCATTGGCCTTCGCTGCAGTCACCACTCCACCAGGGGGCAACACTGAGTTTTCTTTATCAGCTCCAGGATCATCCTAATGAGGAAGTAAAAGCAACACATCAAATTAAGGGGAATTTACCTGAGCAATTTCAATCAGTGTACGACATGGTAGCAGATACTGCAGTAACTCAAGTTTCAAGGACACCCCCTCAGCTCCATACTGTTGTTACAGCAACTGGGGGATAGGGGGCTGAGGTTGTTGTCAGAGTGTAGGAATGAGAACTGTAAACCACCATCAATGGGTGACAAATCTCATCTCTGTATTGGTCCAATGTACATATGTTAATTATGAAAAATTAGGGTAGAAGGGATGTTGGGGGTGTCTGTTTAAAGCACTTTCTAAAGGCCAGGTTAACTTCACAACTGAACATGTTTCATTAGTTGTGTAATAAAAGTATATATACACAATTATAAACAGTTAAGAGCATGGAAAAATTTAAAAACCCTGATTAAACGGACGTGTTAATATTTTTACTGCTACCTTAAAAAGAGACGGTCACAACTGTGAACACCAATAGCAGGCAGAGTGACTACAGTGCACAGACTTCATCAGCTCTTTGTACTGTCACTAGAGAAGTCTGGTTCTAAAAATGCTGGTTCAGTTTTTATCTTAAAAGTCATGTTTCAGGCTGTTACCTTTCAGCTGGAAAGCTTAACAGAAATGCTAGACTTTTATATCTTAAAATATTGGCACAGGACCAGCCTTGCAACATCTAAATGCCCGTTACCTTGTATTTAGACAGAACAATAATCATTCTACTGAAAATGGAGAAATGCTTTCACCAATAATTTTGTTAATACTGTGGAGTGTTTAGCTAATTTCTTTCTACACCTACTGAGAATCATGTACAGTTGGTTTGCTTATTTACTTATTTATTTTTACTCAGTTTTAGGTTTCAGTATCGCTGCCACAACAGAAAGTGAACCGATATTTTGGGAGCCCACCCATCACTGGTCATTTTCAGTGTCATTTTCAGAAATGAACATCTGCAGATTAAATGTATGCAGCTAGGACTCTGCGAGCTTCTCACATTGACAATGTTGGTGGAGGCGTTTTCGTTGTCAGTCTGGTCATCCTGTTCTGATGAGTCCGTCTCCTCCAGCGTCTGGAGCTCCAGCTCAGATGGCAACAGGGCATTCAAGTAGGGTATGGAGCTTGGCCGTGCTGCGATCACTATTAACAGGAGGCAAAAAAGGGTACTGAATGAACAACAAAAGAAAAGCAAAAGTGGGTTTAATATTACGGGCTCATTAGTCCAAATGTCAAGTCCCAAAGAACCTCGGCTCAGGTTCTATGATTAAAATCTGTTCGATCTCACAAGTCAGTTGACAGCCATTTGTAGGAAATGTTAGCATATTGACCCAAGGAGGCCCTATTTAGGTTTCGTACTCAAATTTTTAAGGAGGAACAAAGCAACATATAGTTTAGACACATCAATCTAATCAGCATAGTTTACTTATACTGATGTTCCATGTTTTTTGTGAAGATGGCATACAAGCATGCCATCGGACATCTTTGCTAGAACACTCATTTGCAGTTTGAATATTCGGTAGTTTGAAATGACGACCAGAAAAATCCACATGAATCAGGGCCCTATAATCCCCCAGTCCAGTGACGTTAATAGGACAGAAGCCCTTACATGGGAAAGCAGTGATGTCATCCTTGAAGAGGCTCTGCGTCTCCCCAGTCTTGGCCATAAAGCGTGTGAGGGCACGCTCCACGTCCCTCCGCTGGGAGGCCGCTTTCTCCCGCACCACCTGGTAGTCAGTTACTGGCTCCCGAAATGTCTTTAAAGGGACAGGTAAAAGATAACAGCTCAGCAAACCCATAAAAGTGGCCGACGAGATGACTGCACTGTCATCACAAATGCATTATTTAGCAGTAGATGCTGCTGAATTTCAATAACACTTCTGGGCTAATCAGCTGGGGGGAAAGTACTAAAAAAAAGCCTAAGGCCAAGCAAGCAAGTGATGTGACACAGGACAAACAAGTGTTCAGCGTACACTTACCGGAGTCTTGATGTAGGTGTGGGGGTCTGGGAAATCTGGGAAGTGCTGAGGAATGTATGGGGGGTGTTGTCGTTTCAGTCCAGTGGCCAGAGCTTTGGGGGCCACAGGTGCATTAGTCACTGGAGCTGTGGAAACATTGGGTGTGGGGAATCAACCTGGGTTTGGTACGGTAGCTACTGACAACAAAACAAAAGTAAGGTACTCAGACTGTAAATTTAATAAAGTCATCTTATATACATTTAACATGAAATAAAATTGTATTAGCCAAATTAAATTTCATCTTCTTAAAATACTGCTATTACTTAAAACTTCTATACTACATAGTTCCTGTATGTTACACAAACTACAATAAAACCCAAACAATCTTGATTTCTTAATTTGTGAGACATGACTATAGAGATCTGTGGATCTCTCTTCATCAGAATAATTTTGTAACAGCAGAACTTTGATCAGCATACAGAAATGTAGTCTAATTTTCATTGATCCCCGTACAGGCGGTTTTCAGCCCATTACGTGAATCGGTTCTTGTGCATGTAGGAATTAATCCCCTCCACTCTAGTCAATAACACAGTATGAGATATGCGGTAACTGGAAAGGAGGAGGCAGCTGCTCACCTTTCCAAGGCACGCTGGCTAGCAAATGCTAACTTGAGCTTTGTACATATTTAGAATTTTTTTAATTTAATGTGGAAGCACTTCCCATAAATTTTGTGCACACAGAAAATGTACTGCATAAGTACAGATTTGCGTATGTCACAATTAAAAATCTAGAGAACTGTACATTCAAATATACAATGAATAGATCTCTCTTCAGCAGCATGCATTGGTTTTTAATATTGACTACTGAGCTAATGGTCAGAAGTTACAGACCAGAGACTGGAAACAAACTCACGTGCCGTGATGACCACTCTCTGTGACCTCTTTGCATATGTGGGTAATGTGTCCACACTGAAACCTGTGACGCAAAAAAAGATATAAAAGCACATGAATATTCTTCTCTATGGACAAAAAAGCCAATTTCTCACTCCCTTGGGGACATGTTCATGAGTACAAATGTTAAGACTGGTGTTAGGAAGCAATAAGCAAACCTGACTTTCTTTGCTTTGGGTTAACAACAAACTTTGGAGAAAAAAAAATTTAAGATCAGAACGGGTTTAGAAAAAAGATGAGTAAAAATATCTACAACTGAAGTACATAATTGAAGTGCAAAAATTTATGCAATTCAAGTGGAACGTTAAACCTAATTTTTCACTACATACATTTAAAGTATTGCAATATCAGTAACAGGTTTTGCTATGCATACAGAAGTGTTAATGTTTACCACATATAAGGATTGGGAATGCAATTCTTAAAAAGTTTTATATTGTGCAAAAACTCTTGGTGACACAGGTAGGAGAGTTTAACTTTACTGCACTGTACCAACACACAGAAACAAAGTGACATCTTACCCATCTCAATCAGTGAAACCACCACATCAGACAGAGTTGGCGTGCTCCGGGCTGTGTGTTCACAATACGCCTTGGCAGAGCGACCCACCTCTGAGATGTCTGCAAAACAGCAGCAAAAATACTTGTAAAATACCTGCATAATCATGTAAAAAAAAAAAAAACTCAGGACTCATAAATATATTTGACAACCAAAAAGACAAGTGATGTGACATTGTAGGCAAGCAATACTAATGGGAAACAGATTCCTTTATTCAAAGTAGGGGAAAAGTACACACCCTTTGCTTATTAAATGGTGAAAAGTTTCACTATGTTAACCAATAGGATAATACCTCCCATCCTTTAATGTCTGGCATAAAATAAGATTCATGATTAATTCAGAAATATGTATCTCAGTGAAACTTTGAAATTCCGCACGGAAGCAAAAATAATTATCACGTAAACTTCCATACATCACTGCTGGCTTCAACTATTCTGTATGATGAGTTTTCAGAAACTGATGGGTCTCAGTCCTATGCATACTGTGTTTTACTGGACAAACTCAAATTACATTGTGGGAGAGATCCAAATAGAGTAGGCATGAATATAAACTGCCATAAACTGCCACAACACAAAAAAGGTAAGCGTTTAAAATGCATACTGTGCGGCAAGGATGCAGAGCTGTTGGCTCTCATCTCCAGGGATGTGATGCTGAACCTGGCACTATGTGTGAGGAGTTACCATGGTCTTCCTACACATGCAAGACTGTAGTCCAACTTAGCTGTTAACTCAAAACTGTGCCAAGTTTTCCTGAGTGTACTGCACTGTACCCAGCATAGAGCCCAGCATAGAGAATGAGACAGAATCCAAGCAACCCTATGGCTTAAAAATAACTGAATGTGGAAGATAAAACAAAAATTTCAGGGCGATATGACAATATGATGACCGGTTGCAACTGTGTCCACAATACACATTTCAGTTATTGCCAGAATCCTGATACAATTCCACACTTAATTATAGCAACAGAACACCCCAGCAAGTGCCTATCATACATTCCCTCTATGTTCAGAGGCTATAGCAGAATTATATCAAAAACAAAGCAATTTCAGCCTGCATAATATCCACATGATGTCTGTATATTGTACATAATTTATTTGCCAATACCTCTCTCAGTGGATTTCAACTTATTGGCTTTTTTCATAAAAAGTATGCAGTTAAAATTTTCTGAATTTTCATTTGCTTTGGCACCAAGCCAAAGTTTTGTCTTGTTGTGAAATGTCTGCCAAAATATTTCAGCATTTTCAGTTATATACCCTCTGACAACAAACACCTTTTTAGTGGTTAAATTCTAGAGTGTGAGATCATTACACCATTATATAAATTGACTGAAAATGCAGCCCAATGCTGGACACAGGGAGTACTCATTCACTCAAACATACAGCTCTGGATCATTTCCGTCAGAGACTCCACGGCAGCTCTCTCTGCACTCTCGAACCCACACTCGGTCAGCAACGAGCTGACCACCACTTGCAGGGTCCTCCGACGAGCGAGTTGGTAGTTCTCTGCAGGACTGGAGGTTGTCTTACCGCCACCTGAACGCTGAATGGGGGAGGGGGAAAGGGTTTCACAGCATGTGATGAGACATGCTTTAGTCTTCAACAGTGGATGTATCATTAGACTTGTAAGCAATATACAGTCTAAAATTCCCATTCTGGACAGTTACAAACAGGTATACACACACATTTCCCAGTTCTCTAAATAAGAGAAACTCTATTCTGAAAGATCAGAAAGTTTAATAAATCACTGGGATAAAGGTCTTAAACTTAAGGAGTGTGTAAAGTTGCATGTAGCTAAAATCTCTCTAACAAGAACAGAAATAGGAATTGCTTCTTTAGAAAATATAAAAGCAGTGAAGGTGTTTGTGGAAATGTAATATTCCAGACAAAGCTACGAGAAGTAAATGCTGACAGATGACACCACATGGACCTTGTGCATTTTGAGAACATATTACTATTAAACTGAGTTTTATTTTAGAATATTATTTATACTTATGTGAAGTGTTATTTAATGGTAACTGAACAATACACCCTCTCTACTTAATTTTGTCAGAAAAAAAGACACCTTGCGCTACATTACTTTTTAAATGAAAAAGATAATAAGTATAACAGTTTTACCTTAATTTATGGGACTTCAACATGAATTGTTGAGAATGAGTTCGTTTGTAATGATATTCAGAAGTAAAAACAAAAAAAGGTACTGGTCACTGGTATTATTTCTAATACCACATGACCAGTGATGTAATAATAGCCCTACAGATATGACCTGAGGTTCAAGCAGAAGCTCTGAAGAAAGCTGTTTGATTTTACTACGTTTCTAAGGGGGGGGGGGGGGT
>JABJVR010010577.1:0-45451 GCA_025773905.1 Chitala chitala
CTCTCTCTCTCTCTCTCTCTCTCTCTCTCTCTCTCTCTCTCTCTCTCTCTCTCTCTCTCTCTCTCTCTCTCTCATTGTCTCATTGGTTGGTTTGGTTAAGCAACAAGGGCAGATGATATAATCCAACCAGAGTGGCTTCTCACAGGGACATTCACTTGTGAAATAATTTTAATAAAAACAGCAATGTCATGTGACTGGGTCAAATCCTGCCCTACTTGCAGAATACCTATGGATCGAGCAACTGTGTTAGTTGCTATATTGGGAACCTTAATTTGGACCAATTGGACAAGGAGTTTATTCCAGTTCACCATCCGCCAGCCTTTGACTCCTCGTGAGGCGAAGTGTGACGTGTTCATCGAGGAGGCGAGGGGAGCGAGACTCCCATCTCCTCTGCCGTCAGAGGAGACTGCAGGAGTTTGCCTGGAGGTTGTGCCAGTTCTGTCTCATATTAACTCTCCTACTCTGAGCAGGTGCTCAAAATCAGATGAGAATAAGCATGTCTCAACAGGAGATGATATAATTACAATTCGATTCACCACAGATGGAGATTACGGAGAACCTTAAATACACGGTCCATGGGTGCCCAGAGCTTTCAGGTCTATTTAACCTCATTTTTAAATGTCATTTAGAGTAATATGTTTAAATAATGTCAAGATTACAACACTGAGACAGATTTTATATGCTGGCATTAATCATGGGTAACATTCTTTAACGATGCTGTTTCTCTGAAGGGTTTTCTGTTAGCTGTACTGTTGGTATCCACTTCCTGTTTTTGGGGAAGAGCTCACTGCCAGGAACAACTTGGGTTCTCTTTCCTCGTTTGTTAATCTGTCTCAAACTGGCACTCTCTGGTGATTTTAATTAGACCACGCGACCGTTCTAGACCATCATTTACAAAGTAAAACAAATCTTATTTCGCATCTAAACTGCAGCACGGAGAGTAAGACCGAGGGTGTTGAACCATATTACAGCACAACTGGCCTCCCCATGTTGCAGATTAACTTCAGCTCAGTTCCAAATGCTGACAGACTGTGACACTGCAGGGTCTTTGGCACTGGGTCTGGTGAGGAGGAAGCCCAGATGGGGACCTGTCCTGGAATGGCTGTCTGGCCCGGAGCAAAATCAGAACGTGTGATTCGCTGGCCATCTCCCAGACCTATCTGACGAAAAGCCTTGACCCAGGCAGTATGTCCAGCCAGCCTTCACAGACTTCACTTATAGCTGTTGAAGTGGGTCTGGCTCTGAGTAAGTGGTGCATGGAGAAGCCTTTCTGTTTCATCTACATTCCACACTGCAAAAACAACAGTGATGTCATACTGTCAGCTGCTCATTATGTTTACGAGGACCCACGTCTGTGAGAGAAGCCATGGTGCAAATCTTATAGGGGATGAATGAAAGGCAGGGCAAGGTGCAACTGGAGGCTGCATGGTTTGTCACATGATCAGGACAGATGTACTGATAACGAGGTTTAATTCATATACTTTATTCAAAACACTTTATACTAAAATAATGCAAGGCAAGGGGACAAGATTGAAGCAAAACAAAGTAAGTGGACTGTTCAAAACTGGATGAAGAACATCCAGCAGAAATAACGTAGACATCACATACAACAATATAGGCACCACGTACAACCGGAGCATGAAATCACTCATGAAATCTCCACCCAGGAGGAATATCTCCAGCTCAAAGTCCAGTTGGAGATTTGTTTACTTCCCAGTATGAGTTAGACGACATGTACAGATGCCTACTGAGGTTGGTGCGTGTTTTTTATGGACAGGTGTTTGGTGACCTGACATTACTTATAATCATTATGCAGCTGAGAACTCAAGCCTTTTGAGTCAGAAGGTTTTGTATTTAATTACAACAGATGTTCTTATTACCCTTCGATTCCCTCTTCCCGCTCTTGATTTTGGCCCTAAGAAAACGAAGACGGCAAAGTCACAGCTACGTTGTTTGGTGATGATGTCACAAGTTAAGGCATATATCATAATTTTTACTTAATTTAGTTAGTGTTTCAGTTAATATTCTTCTCAAGTCAAGGGATTTTAAAATTCTCTTGAGACGAAACGTATTGTGTTTGCTCTGCTTGACTGGCAGCATGCCAAATTGGTTCCAGGGTTGTTTTAATGCATAAAAAAAAATTCTGTCCTAATTTGTATTAGCAGTGCTCCAGAAAGTAGCATTGACTCAGTGTTGGTACAGTCTTGGTACAGAGGTGTTTTATGGAGCATCTGGAGGCAAATTCCTCAGGCCTTCTCTACTCTTATAGTATAAATATGCAGCTCTTCAACACAGGTCACTTGCACTGAACACCCCTGGACAGTTATTCCGCATGGAGGTAATACTTTGAGTTGCAGTTTTCATCTTCTTCTGCACCTGGGAGTGCCTACAGAGGTCTCTACAAGATGGCATGGTTATGGGAGGCATAACAGATGCCAGCAGATGAAGTCAGAGCTTGATTAAAAGGGACGATGCTGTATTAGTAGACTAGCCAAGAAATTAGTTTGTAAAGGATCCAAATGTACACAGGCAAAATCGAAATGGATGAAATTACTAACATAAGTGCTCATGTAAATTAAAACAACCATTTGTTTATACAAGTTATTTTCCTACACATAAAATTTTAATGAATATAAGATATTATTATTATTATTATCTGCTTCAGACAACAAAACGCGTACTCTAAACAGCCAAAGGCAGAGAAGAGGTTCATGAAAACCTACACCCATGGTCACGACTCCTCTCTATGAGACTGAAGATCCAGCCGGTGGAATCTGGAGAAACAGCATCACTGAACCCATAAAGACACTGATGGAGCAGAGGTCTGAAACAGCTATCAGACACGAGTAACTCCAGGGACGAACATCAGGATCAAATGCCAGTTTCAGTAGATTTTCATTCCCACTGGCAGTTTCTAATGTTCATTTGAATACGCATATTAAAGTAAGTCAATACAAATGTATGCATTAAATGTGTTGTGTTTTTAATGGCCAGTGAAGATTTTACATCATCCTTCATGTATACAGCAACATAACCTCTCTTGGACCTTGAGTTTGGTACATGACTAGAATAAAGGAGTGAATTCAAAGTGGGAAATGGCAAGCGTCACTGAAGCATCAAGGCACATTCATGCTAGCTTTTGCCCACCCCCTCACACGTGCATGCACACAATTGATGTGGACATTTTCAGCGTTGATCGAGTGTTTTCCCTCGCAAATGATTGTCAGGACTAAGGTAGGCCTGATCCACAGAGGTAGAAATAAGAATCGATTTAAGTCAGGCTTGGCTGGGCAGTAACACTACATTAAGCAGAGGGTGGAAACTCACCAAACTGTCAATTCAGGCGACAAGCTGCTAAAGCAATTGAAAAGAGATGTACAGGGGGTTATATCACATTTTCATTGTGAAATTATACAGCCAACTCAACAAACCTCAAAGAGACTGTTTCAGGTACTGAAGTAGTGATAGAAAATTATTTCTCACAAAATGTGGAGGGTTTCTCCCCTATAAACTATATTAAATCCTATACTCATTTACAGAAATAAATTTTGAATTCTATTTGTTTTGTTGGCTCAAATGACAAGTTTGACATTATGTATGTCTTTGTGTGGATTCGTGCTGAACTGGATTTTTTTTTGTTATTCTGTCTCTTACTGTTCAAATAAACCTACCATTGAAATTATAGACTGATCATTTCTTTGTTGGTGGGCAAACTTACAAAATCAGCAGGGGTTCAAATATTTTTTTTTTCCCCCCTAACTGTATGTTAAAGTCAACTTTTTTTTTTTTTTTCTATGATGTCCTCACTTACAAATATATGCTTTTATAGAATGGAAGTTTACTGTCATTGAGCACATATACATGTTACAACACTTACAAGTAAAAATAAAATTCATTCTTCAAATTTAACTCATCCCCCTCAGGGCAGCAGTGGACAGCCACATGGCACCTGTGGTGCTAGCATTTAAGCATCTTCCTGAAGTACACACCTGACAGCTGGGGTGGGATTTGAGCCAGAAGACTTCCTCATCCCAGCCTGATATTCTACCTGTTGAGCAACCAGGCCACTTTGTGTTTTTTTTTTTTTTTGAATTGCCAGTTAGGTTACATCATGAACACCAGAACTCAATTTAAAAACTTGTAACTATACAAAGATTAGGAAAATGGCAATATAATGATTTCTGGTCTGGTTTATCATGGGTAGCTTAATTAACAGCTCTCGTGTTCCGGAGGCAAAACCACATTAAAAACATTTTCCCATTGGCATTCGATACATAAATAACACTGGCCAGTGAAAGTACTTTTAAAATTTTACAGATTTTTTTTTTTGCTTGGAAGTGCAAACATTTGACTGGACATATGGGTATCACTCTAGTCCTGGAAAGATGAAACTCAGACATCCTCTGTTGGAATGCCTTCCTTTCAATCTTGTGGCTCACTCTTGCCTCTCTGAGCAGAACATGTCTGCTTGTACAAAGCATCCACAGGTGGGCAGACTAGCCCACCAGGAGCAGGTAAAGAGGCTGTGGGCCCCTCTCTCCATTTTCTCAGTAATAGCTTTTTGCATCACAACGATCTGTCTGCATGCATTCAGTCACATTGTGCTCTGGCATTCACTGCTCACTGAAACACAGATCGGCATTTTTTCTTGTTTATTCCAAAGGTTACGGTTCCATTTACTGCCTGCACCTTTGATATTGAAACAAGAAAAAGGAAGATTTCAAGTGACAGAGGGAATTGATGAAAAAAGACTATTTCAAAATGAAAAGTTTTTTTTTATCTTCTATGTAAGTTTTTTTAAACATCCTTTGAAATCCATGAATATTAATAAATGTCAGTAAATTCATTGGAAGTTATGGTTATGTCACTGCACTTATTTTTTCAGTTATTCCCACAAAAACTTAACTGCTGTGAGAAGAGTTAAGGATCCTGTTTTTGATGAAAAAATAAAAATGGTTAAAAAATCCTTTATTAGTGATGCTGATATTATATGTATTATATGCATATAGATCCACTTGCCAACAGCACCAGAATTTAAATTTGTCTCAAATGTAAATGTAGCACTACAAATGCTACCTTCACATGAGACCTCATGTAGAAGGTAGACTGCGTGCGTGTGTCCTACAGTCAAGTTCCCATGACCCCAAGAGACACATCTCATGACATCCATTCTAACCCTGTCCACCCGCACTCATTTCACAGCCGCTGGATTAAAGGGCCGACCCCTGTCAGGAGGCATCGGGTTGCTGATGAGAAGAGGATGTTATTTCAAACCAGTGGGGACTCTTGGCCCGTGCCAGAGGGAGACAGGGTAACCAGGTGATGAGGGGTTCAGCTGAGCACATAACAACCCCTTTTTCCAACAGCTTTCACCCAGGAGAAGGGAAAGAGTTTTAGGACTGATGCACTGGATCTCTGCTTATAAGAAAGGCAGAAGGTTAAACTTCTGTCATTTTAGCACATGCTTCCCAGTATTTCACAATGTAAATCTTTATCAATATATGTGTAACTTCCCAAACCTATTAGGAAATAATTAAAACACAAATCAGGGTAGTGATGGAGATGTTTATTTTTAATACTCTGGGAAATATTTTAAATAATGTTCTCAGTGTAATGGGAAAGGGTGCCCAGTTATTAAACACTGAGTTCTAGTCCACTTGTAGAGAATTCTTCATAAATCTCCTCAGTCATTATCCCACCATTTGTCATTGTCACGTCAATGTGTTCCACTTAATCCTCAGTCACTGTAAATATTTGATTAATATTGTATTTATCTAAATGTTGGCTCCGTCACCAGTTCACTGTTATCATATAATGCTGCTCTTTAAATGGTTGTTGATGACTGTTAGACTCTCTTTGCTACTTTAGTTCAGAGGGTGGTGTTCAAATATTTAGGAAGGTGAAGCCATTACACATGTATCACCTAACACAATTAGCAGGACACAAAGTCTATGGGTGTGTGTGTGTTTGTGTGTTGGGTTAGTCCATTCTCTTCCCATCCTCCATGTAATGAGCAGTTCTGAACGCAATCCCTGAAGGTACCTCTATTGAAAATCAGCTCTCAAGCGGAAAGGTCTGAAATGTGTCAGGTGCACGCGTCTCTTTATCTATGCCTGCCTAACACTTCTCAGATAAATTTCATATTAAAATCTAATTTAAAGCACCCCAAAAGCCCATTGACGTTATTTTAAATAGTCTGCCAATCCATATTTAAAAATGTGTTTAGAAAACACATTATTACAAAAGTTCTATGGTTATTGCCATAATAAAGGAATCCTAAGATTACTGTCAACATGCTGAACTGCACAGGGACTACTACAAGATGGATAATTCTGAAGATGTATTTTTATGAGGAGGAAGCAGGTTCACCTTGACAGCCGGGGCTACAGACATGATTGGCTGTCTGCTCTGAGTGACTGCAGTGTGTGACAAAACAGGAGGCTCCTGCTGGGTTTCCCCTCCTGTCTGACCAATGTAGTGCATATGGGTCTGGTTTTTTTCCTCATTTCATTTTTAGTGTTTTTGTGGTGGCTGCACTGCACTGGTAAAGTTCATGAAACCCAATAGGCTGAACTTTAGCATCATTATACATACAGTATCTACAGCTTCTTAAATCCTTAAATGTATTTGACAAAAAAGCATTAAAGGATATTTTTTCAGTAAGTATTTCGTAGCACTATAAAAATTCTGGGAAATGCAATAACCAATTAGCTATGAAAAATTTCACAATAAACAATGAGCAATGGACTCAAAAATTCAAAAAACTGTACTCACCACATATTATTTCCATTATAAACAGCCCTATACTGTGTTTTTTACATAGCTGAAGGCAGTGTTTTCTCCACAGGGTCACATGGTCACTGACACCATGGCAATTTGTTCAGATGGGGTCACAGTACACAGCACCCTCCTTCACCTGACCTCGTCCCCCTGAAGCCCAGAGCAGATGGGTGGCTCAGGTCACGTGGGCGTATGGTCTTCCACATTAGCTTTAACAGGAAGGCCGATGCGATCAGATGAAAATAAGATGTAACAATATTGCTTTTCACATCGTTGTGCAAATGGCCTGTGGTTCAGTCAAAAGTAGCTTGATATGAGGTTGTAGCAGAATAAATTTAAATTTACAATAACGAGTCAACCTGATTTGCACATGATGAAGTCTGTAGCTGGTGGTGGGTTTAAATTAACATGCATAGTTCAGACTGCGTCTCTTGATGAACACTCCTGAAAGCAACACAGAGGCATGTGTCATAAACACCGGAAGGCCAATTTGAAATCTTTTTCCAGAAAAAAAAAAATGCTAATTAAAGAGAGCAGTAAATAGGCATAATCACCCAATAAAGCACAGCACTAATTCAGTCTTATTCTGAGCTGAGTCTGTTGAATATGTGTATAGCAAAGTGCTGTAGTAAATTTACAAACCTTTGTTCAGTGATCAAGCCAACATGAAAACCATCTCAGTCACTTCTTACAGCAAATAGTATTCTTTCAACATAAATAAAAAATCTGCACTGATATTAAAAAAGAAAGATATATATGTACAGTTGTTTCAAGATCTGTTATTTAAAGGGTTTTAGATCTGAAATGGCCCTTTCCACTTCAACAGTAACAGTAATTTGATGGTGATAGACTTGTAGTATTTCCTGTATTTTTTGTCATCATTTCCAATGTATATGCACACTGTGAAGCAGATTTTCCAAGAGAAGAAAAAACCCTGTCTTAATTAAGATTTCGTGTAGCGGTTTCGAAAATGATGGGCTTGGTGCAGCTTACACGGTTTTTACAAGACCTTCTCTCATGTTCTTGAAAACAGGAAGTAAGATAGCAATTAAATAATGAAACTAGGCTTTTACTAGTGCCATCAAAAGATTTAATACATATGAAAGAATAGCAAGATAACTTTGACCAATGTGAACTATTTCTACACT
Source organism: Chitala chitala (assembly GCA_025773905.1). Classification (NCBI taxonomy): domain Eukaryota; kingdom Metazoa; phylum Chordata; class Actinopteri; order Osteoglossiformes; family Notopteridae; genus Chitala; species Chitala chitala. Next base: position 7,929 of record JABJVR010010577.1, read on the forward strand.
GAAGGCTTTTGTAATCAAAACTGGATCTGACTACGTCAAAACAAGTTTTTTTTTGCAATTTATACTAAATATTCACAGTAATTAGGAAATAGATTGTAAATCTATTTAAGTCCTGTTTAAAGTATGCTTGTAATGAAAACCTCTACAAAGCGTAATAAACCCTTAATGGTACAAAGAGCTGAGAATGTTTCCGCTACATTCCAGTTTAGAGGAAAAGGAAGGATTGAGAGAAATGGTTTAAACCTGTGCCTGTGCTCCTGCCTCCCTGTTGTGTTTTTTTTAGCAATTGTAGGCATCATAAAGTCATGCAAATGTCATAAAGTCGCTGCCATTCAAAACGCCCGCGATATTGTTACATTGTTACTCTGGAGTTTTTCACACTTTTCTAAGCCTTTTTTTTTTTAAACTGAAACGGGGTTTTAAAAAAGCACTTGCCGGGAATATCCAATTAGAGATATGTATTATAAACTGGATTTCTGTAGTGCCAGTTATTTTATGGCGTATCAGTAACAATTCATTTATGGGTAAATTAGCATAAAATTTAGAAGCATTTATTTCCACACTTACTACAATGAGTCTCCATATATGGTGTTTTGATAATATTTCTTACTCTGTGCTGTCCTGTGTTGTTTATACAAGAACTGAACCAAGTGCTTGTGTGTGTGTCTGTATGCATGAGAGGCTGTGTGTATGTGAGACTATGTGTGTGTGTGTGTGTGTGTGTGTGTGTGTGTGTGTGTCTGTCTCCATGACAGACTGTGTATATGTTAGACTGCATGTATGTGTGTGTGTGTGTGTGTGTGTGTGCAAACGCATCTATGTTTGTGCCTTTGTACATATGAGCCGGTTATGCGCCTGCAGACCCATCAGTCACACAGCCTTTGATCCGTCAGAACACATCCGGAGCCTCTGCTGGGTGGCCTGGGGCAACTTAGCCTCTGATCAGGAAGGCAGCATGGAATTCACTGTGGGTTTGGGCTGACTAGGGGCACTAGAGGTCCCTGCTCTGACCACTGGGATTAATAAAAAAAAGAGGCAGAACAGGATTTGACAAAGGTCACAGAGGTGAGGACATGTGCAATTGAGCTGCCTGGACCATATGAGAGACACTGCAGGGCTGAGGAAGTAACGACCTCATGTGTGAGGTCACCTAGGAGAAGAGAGTACTTTGGGTGGAGACTTCACAGCAAACTACACCATTCTACATGAATTTCATGACCTTCCCTTTCTGGAATGTAGTAAATATTCCTTGTGTAACAATTTGCTTCACTTCAACGTGAACGAACACGAGTCTTATCATTTCAACAGCTGCAGCAGCTGCAGCTGCACTGGGGAATGTAATAAAATGACAAGGGACAGTTCTTCCGCACCAGGGCGGGGCTGCTGGACCTGAGCGGGTTTCAGTGAAGGCGTGACCCGGTTTAGCAGGAGCAGCTGAACACACTGGAGGGGAGGGCAGGGACATGGCAGAGAGGGTACTGGGCTAAATATGTCTGTCCATAGAATGCTCATAAAATGAAGTCTGTTCTGTTTACTCCAAGTCTTAACTGGTCAGCTTTCTGTATAATAACAGCAGCATTGCAGGAATGCCTTTGATCAGATGTTGAGTGGCGGAGGAGAGGGGCGCATTAAGGGATCTTCCTCAGATTACCAGAGGACACACAAACAAGACAAGGGCATGATCTAAACAGTCTGGGTTTAAAGACCTGAACTCTTCAGTGAAGGAGGCAATGTGGTGAGCAGTACAGATATGTTCTGGCATCAGATTTTCATTAGCCAAACATGAATGACTGATGTGCTGCATCCCATAATGTCATCCACAACATTTTTTTATTGTTTTAGGTGCATTTTGTCCACTTTGTCACACTGTTCAATTGGAGATTTAATATTTCCCATGAAGTGTTGGGCACGAAACAAAAAGCAAAAAAACACACAAAGACTTGTATTTATTTATTCAAATCTGTTAGATTGTGACAAGTCTAAAACAAATCTGAATCTAACACGTTAACTTAAGATTCACAGTGTGAATTAATCACTTAAGTGGCATAATAAAATAAAATGTCTTTGAGTTTTACAGTTTCCAGTGATTTGCACAACCCACATTGAATAAATGAAAAAACAAGCCATTTACCAAATTAATGAATGATAAAAATTATTCATTATGAACTGTGTATGTATGAATAAAAAAATCATAGGCCTATGGAAGAATGTTCATGTTCCTTATATGGGTTTTAAATGCAAAAAATCTTCATATTAGTAACCTGCTTGAAAAGCATATACTAGTAATATAGACATACAGTACATATGTTTATCGAAGATGCACTGTCTGTGATACTTCATAAAATTTAGCTGTCTGACCAAAATGGTAACTTAATTGTAAACTATAAAAATCTATATAACAGAGGACTGTGGTAAAAATATTTCTCCACACACAATCATGTTCGAGTGCCAAAGGGAGACTGATCAGAGAGATTAAAACAATAGACCTTTACAGTCATTCACAATTGAGACTGGAAGATATTAGCAATGGGGAAAAAACTGCACTGTTTTGCTGTTCACAGCTGACAAGCGTCATCATGTTGTCATGAGACTGTGAGTCATTGGTTATTAGTAGGAGGATGACAGATTTCATCCAATCAGGACACGGCTTCTTGGCAGGGTTCCATATGCCACACTGAGGTTTGAACAATTCAGTTTTTCTACTGATCCTTGACGCACATTGTGTACAATCGCAACTGAAAGTTAAGAATTTTGGGGGAAAAACATAAAATTCCATATATGAAAAAAATGTGTTATTCAAAGTTCTTGCTTTTGTTCTGTGAACCATTGACACATCAAACATTAGCAGAGTGTTGTTTCCACCTTGGGAAGGACCGGGTTGGCGTGGCAATGTAGTTTAAGCAATAATTACTTGTTGACTGTGTTTTACTGGATCACAAAAATGTAACTTTAAATTGCATTTGTGGTCCGAGTTAGTGCCAAGACTCTGACCCAAGTGCTTAAGCAGGCCGTAACAGACGTGGTTTTATCAGTTTAATGTGGCGAAGGAGAACTGTTACTCCAGGAAAATGATGCGGTTGGGCTCTCAAGACAGTCCTCATGAAACTTTTAAAAATGTCTACTTTTAAAAATGTCCTGGGAGTAAATGCCTGGTCCAGATAGCATGAGGTTTGCCATTATTTTCTGACACTGAACATGCCACTACTGTGGTACTGTATAAACATGTTTCACACAATGAAGTTAAAGTGGATTTGGCCTTGCCCTTGGGAAATAAAGAACTCATTACAAAGTTTCAAACACACATTGGCTTGGCCTGAAAGTTTTAAAATTGCTGCAGCTCATCATTTGTGTTTTATTTGTTCACAAAGCTGCAGATACTAATCTCAAAGACTGGAAAAGTAACTGGCCATTGCAGTGCTCAGTAGACACATTTTTTTCTGGCTGGGGAAGTCTTAAACCTAAACTGTTTACTTAAACACACACCAACAGAATGTGAAAACATCAGCAAAAATTTGCAAGATCTCACTCTGAGGTTGTTAAAATGCTAATAGATAAAAGTCCAGGGGTCGACAAATATTGTCTTTTTTACCTTGCTTGTTTACAGCTCTGAAACCATTTATCATGCTCTGAAGCTGTCAAACGTAACTGTTTGCAGGCTATATGTTATTCTGAGGCTTGAACCGCACTGTGTTCTTCAAACAGTTTTCCACCGTATGAGATGGGACTGGGTATTTTCACATCTGTCACGTCTGTCATGATCAATGACTCTCTGTAGAGACAGTTTATTTTTATTTAGCACTTCTTGCTCTTCCATCATCATCAAGTCACGTTTTAAGCCAATCCATTTGGCTGTGCCGTGAGCAGGGGCAGTTTGGGGTAATTGTTGGCTTCTGTAACACAGGTGACTTAGTCACATGACTCCTATTTCCCAAATTTAAACTCAAGCAGCTTCCTGAGAATCAGAAACTATCATGAAGAGAATATGTCAAACCTGCTAGACCTGAATGACTAGAAAACAATCTAAATTTGACTTTGAAGGGCTGCCAAGGTCTGTCTGAGTTCACAATAATTATGTGGGGCTCTGCTCTTGTTTTCTTGGGTCAAGCAGGGAACACTTTGAGCTCCTTCGTGTACATAAATAAACAGAATTTATCTGGGTCCTAAGATGCAGCAGAACATCATATTTTATATACTGAGATATGCTTACACAGAAATGCCTAAATTAATGCTTATCAAATCCATCACTCAAAAAATGCATTAATCAATTGGAATGTTGAAGCCACTTCAGGATTTTAAAATAAGTGTTATCAGATCTGTTGCCAGAGAATACAAATCATCTGCTCAGAGAGGTTTAAGTAGCCCTATCAGGATGCTCTGGTGTGGACCAAGGAGTAGCTGAACACAAACTGTCACACATATGCACGATGAACAAACTTGAGCCCAAAGAAGAAAAATTAAATGGACTAACTGAAATTACCTGCACAGAGCTTCATATTATCAACCAGCTGCAGGCGTCTGATTATGTCAAATCAAACTGTCCATGCCCCCACTACCTAGATGTGTATGAGATGATCCATGGTGCTCATCTCAGCAGCATAAAGACCCCATGGCGGGTACCAGTTACAGGATGCTATACATGTTGATGGGCCTGTCCCATCTGTTTATTTTCCCTTCTCTGACAAGTCAAAGGCCCTTTAGGCCAATAAATATACTCATTAATAATATTGTTCACTAATGAAACATGACATCTGCAGGAATGATTTTTTACCACGAGTGTCTGCATGGATTAGAAAGACTGCTGAGTTCATCTCATGCATCTGATTTGTGTCAAGACTGAGTTAATCTGCTCTATTTTCCAAAAATGACTGGCTCATGATCTGCATTTGTATTTAACTTGTGTAATTTCACTTCATTCCTGCGTGTTACTTGTTGAGTTGCTACGACTGCCATAATTGCATTTGTCTTGTGCGATACGGACTTGGGCTGCCAGGTGGAGAATGGGCAATCACACTAAATTTTAAATCATCATCTGAGCTTTGCTTCTGAAACTTGTAAGATAGTTCAAAGAAATGCAGTCTTTGTGACAGGATTCGGCTCAGTAATATTGCAGGACCTTTTTGAGGGAATCAAACAAGACTTAGCGTAAAAAAAAGGAGAGCAGCTTTGAAGGCCAGCTCACCTTTCTGGAGCTTGCAAAACAGTCTCCAGCACAGATTTGCACTGCAGAGGACCTACTATAAGGCAAAATGACCTGGATACCTGTTTCAAGCACCAGCAAGAGAACCATTTCTACATAGACTGGGTCAAAGCTGAATCAAGACCAACTAAGAGACAACCATCTTTATGCAAAAGTCACACACACTGAAGCAAAGAGCCTCCGGTCATACAGCTACCCCACTGCTACTCACAGAACTACATCGCCCTCCATCAGTAACACAACATTACTATGAAAATATCAATGAGGAGAAATTACAGGTTTCCTAGGGAGTAGAATTAAATAAGGGCAGTTCTTCTGCAGAAGGAATTGCATGTCAGAGACTGAACAGCACTGTGTTTATGTATTTGGAATTACTGGGCATAAGACTAAGGCAGTCAGCCAACCATCCTCTGTGAATTCACACATCCAATATCACATCCTTTTTGTATATTACCATCCACATCAGGAATCAATGCAGAAGGTCTGTTGCAGTGAATTCCCTTTTCTGTCTGCTTATAATTGTACATGTTGCGATATTGCACAGATATGCTCACTGAAGTCTGTTCTCATGTTCAGAGTGGAATATTGCGCAGGCCCAACAGGGTGGGGGTGGACTGCCAAAGCTAAGCCCCTCTGAGGATCTTCTGGAAGACAGAGTGAAAATACCCCCCCCCCCACCCCCATGCTCAAAAACACAGATGGCCTCAGCGCTCATCCCGATGAGGCATTTACTTCACATCCGCGATGACAAGGCAGACGCCCTGCGCATTCACTTAGGAAACGACAATAAGTCTGCTTCGCCCTAATGGAGACATCAGGCAAAATGTCATCTGGATTTAACGTCACTGTGAAGTGTCAGAATGCACGTTTACTCATTGGTAAACGTTGCTCATTCTTCGCAGGCTCTACATAATCTTAACGGTGTCCACGATGTCCAGTTTTCACAGACACACATTAAGCAAATGTGCAATGTGCCGTTTGAATGGCCAGACAATTTCATTTAATTATACTTTCACCATATGCTGTTGTCATGTGAATAGACGTGTATCATCATTTGGTTGAAGATGCACATCCATGTAAATATGAAATACAAACAGTTGTCGGTTTGTTTGGTTTTTATGAATAATTAAATTTCGTGAAAAGGTGAAAGATGGTGAACCAAGTTGACACGCACATATTTGACAACAAAGAAACCAGGAAAGGGATGGGATGATCAGCCTCTGACTGAAGGCCCTCCCCCTTCTGCTGCCTGCAAGCGATTTTAACGTCCATAAAAGACAAAGGTGTTGGTAAGGGGGGGGTAGGCAGCATGCATGTGAACGTTACAGGACGACACCAAGCAACATTGCGTGAGGCTGTCTCCTAGAACTTACACTTGAGGGTAACGAGGTTGCGGTGGTTATGCACGTGCCTGTCCGTCTGCTTGGAGGAGAAACAGGGCTGGGGGGCTCAATGGCAGCAGTAGGATAACAGCACAAAAAAAGTTTAACTAATTGTGTGGAAGTACATTTATCAGTCTTCAGACATAAACATCATTGTAATAAATGAGGGCTAGGGAACTTGTGGATGGGTCTATGTGAATGGCAAAGATGTTTGCGGGAAGGTTACCACAGGGTTTGTATTATCTTGGACCCAGTCTGTGCATTCCTGTCAATCTGGGCAGGAGGGCGTTCTGGGCTAGCAGCTCCTGATTCAGTCCAGACCAAAATCCCTGCCCCTTGAAAAAGAGTCCTCCTCCCCCGAGTTTAAGTGGACGCCTCCCATATGTGGACGGCTGACCACCCGGGCTGCCGCAAAGGAGCAGAGAGAACGGAAGAGAACAGCCAAGGTCAAGCCGCAAACCTCCAGAGAGGACCAAAAAAACTCCACTGGGGTTCTCTGCTGAGCTCCATACCCATCAATTAGGAGTCGTTCCTCACAGTGTTCTCTCCAAATGAAATGCAACAGGACTGAGGCCGTCCCAAAACCAAGAGGCAGGTCTTCTGCAAGCACTCACAAAAATCACCAGTTCGTCAAAAAGTAGCTCTCACAGAAACACACTGTCATTACGTTACGTAACCAAACCCAAGCATAGCTGAGTTGTAGCTTAGTCAATACGCCCATATTTTAACATATCAAATAAATGTGTCCTATAAAAATAATTGGAAAAGGCCACTTGCTTTCTTACATCTGTTGAGTATTCAATTGCTTTCACAGCGTGACGCACAGGGCAGGCATTCCAGCCACATACTCCAGTTCCATTCCACCAATTTAACATCTCCGTGTAGTAGGGCACTTCTGGTACATCTCAGCAAAAGGATGAAAGTTCCACTGGAGTCTGGCTTGCAGTCCACACTCATTTGCATGTAAATCGCCAAATTAAATATTCATGAGCATGAAGCCATCTTGGCCAGATGAAAGGCAACACACAGAGGGACCTGACATTGTCAGATTAACAAGCACTACCCAACTTCCTCTGCTAACGTGTGTCCTTTAAAATTACTTTAACATTTATGTAACGTTGCTTCAACGTTACACAAGCGTTGCCTTTCTGCACCTAAATGAAATATTCATGAGCTAGTATGTCCAGTTCAACCTTGGAAAACCTCTTTAACATTAATTAATTCATGACTCTAATATAATTAGTTGTCATATTTTCCACTCTATGTTGCACTGCACCATTTGGACTTTTTCTTACATTTTTATGATACATAAAATTCCAGATGAACTGATTTTTAAAACAAATTTGCATAGGTCACAACAGAACACCTTCACACAGCCTGATATGTACCAAAGAAATTTACATTACAAATCGGGAAAGAGGACTCATTAAAATCCATTTTTTAATGGGAAAAATAAGTATCTTTTTAACGCGTTTCGCATTCCTCCATGTTAGAAGTATGTACACAAATGAAGGTCATGCTCTGTCGCACAGAGGTTAGCACTGCTGGCTGGGTTAATTGCTCCATGACCTTTGCAATGTCTCTCTGTGTTTTCTCCTGTGCCTCCCCTCCTCACCAGCTGGGACATCTATGAATAATTGCTTCCACGGTAGCAAATGAGACTCAACAACAAGCCTTGTGTACTGTCTCTCATCCGTGTCCAGATAAGCGGAATAAAGTGGATGTTCTCTAATTGACCTGTTAAGTTCCTTACAGATGGGCTTGTGTGTGTGACCGGGCTGCCCGGGGGCACCTTGGTTAGGCTGCGCTCACTGTCAGTTAAACCACTAACCGCAAACCTACCACACCCCCCAACCCCAAACCAAGTCCCGATGAGGCGTCTGTGGTGGACAAGGAGGTGAACTGGGGATATAAGCTGTAAATGGGGCGAAGTGTCATGTAGTTTTTCCCCATCTGTTCCCTGGTTTTGATTATGCCAGGATGGTGTCTTTTTGTGTAAGTTACTTCGGGGGACCAAGAAGATGAGAATGCAGCGCCGATACTGCGCTTGGTAGGGCCTGGTATTTTTCCAGAACTGAATGTCATCATCGGGTCCAGGTAAAGGATTTTAATCTGTGTCATGGAGAAGACTGTGAGATTAATGCCACCCCCCTATTCCTGCTGTGATTAGACCACAGATCTGGAAGTGGTGTCAACTTCAAGTCAAAGGTTAAACACATCTCTGTGTCCTCCTCTCAAATGTCACAGTGGTGACAAGGAAATCAGTAAACACCGCCGTGTCCCACAGCCCACCTCACACACCTCTGGGAATAGGCTTGGCTCATGAAAACTTAAACGTGCATGGTATGAAAAGCCTTAGACTTATTATTCCTGAGCCCATTCAGTCAATTTCTTATTCTTAAATACTGCTGCGTAGCATATAAGGTGCCTCAATTAGTGCTAATTAAAAATTCGCCTAAATGGCAAGTCTGTAAGTGAAATTTGTCCTGAAATTTGACTGAGTTACACAACGAGCCATCAGAATCACTGCAGTTTGGTCCAAGACTCAGCTTCAACTAAATTCAAGCAAGTCATTACTGTCACTAATGCTGAGAAAAACGTCCAGGTTAGTCTGATGCATCTCCCATGTGAAATGTTAACTTCTCCCCAGCAATTGTGTGAATTTGTAAATTCAATTTGCAAGCATTACATTGCCACATCGGTTCCTGCTCTGTATCCGTGGGTGGAGGAGGCCCCCTCCTCACAAGTGTCTCAAGGGGTGTGGCTGGAAGCAAGGCACAGATCTGTAATAAATTGTGCTGTCTGGGGCTGACCTGCCCAGCTCACACCCTGCCCCTTCCTCTGCACATGGAACTCATCAGTCAAACAGATCAGGCTGAGCAGGGCGGTGGGCCTAGAAAGGAGGAGGGCTCACACAGAACCAGGAACACAATCGCAGAGTCTGGGTGAGTACAAGAATCCTGTGGGTCTTGTGTCATAGGGCCAGCTAACTGGTAGGCCCCACCCATGTGCACACCAAGCACACTACAGCTTCTTTTGATTTATATGTACATCCGTGTTGGTTGAAACAAGTTAACAGAACCATCTAATGTTTTTTAGATACCTAAGAAAGAGTAACTTTGGTGACTAAACTCAGACTAAAGTATTTCTTAAGACGACGCTCCAGGCACGGATCACTGCAGTTTCCACTGCAGATAACACCATACACACGCAAAACGCTGCATCAGTGCTGTACTTCTGAGCATTTACAGCCAGCAAACGTGAAACGCTGAGGGACACGGGGATTCAGATAGCATCTCTATGTGCCATGAAATGTGAGTGCCGTGCTTCCAAAGCGTTAAATTTCCTTTCCTGTCAAAAACAACGTGGGAGGGGCTGACGGGCTGGCTGGCCTTCAAAGCCAGTGCTGTCGAGCCACAAGCAGAATCGTGGCGTTCCTCTTGCTGTTCTCCTCTGATCAGTGAGAGGGGCAAACTGCCACATTTGGTAGCTATTATATCGGGGGGAGGGGGCCACTGGGGTGTCGGGCAGGAAGCCACATGAGAAACATATGCGAACAATCTTCCTGGCTTTGTGACAAAGGTCTTAAAATCATAGTCTTGCAGAATGAAGAAAAGATTTATGCCAGCATCTGAACATGCATGTGTTCTTTGATGACAGGATATATTAACAACATTACGACGAAGAGAGGAAGCTGACTTACTAACCTTCACTGTTGGGAGATAGAATCTAGCTAAGCTACGAGACAGATTTTTATGTTCCAGTTCGGCATCATTTAAGTGACATGTTAAAATGAGGAAGAGAACCTGAAGCTGTTGCATTTTTCCACATATAACAGGTATTGTCACCATGACAACCCCAAAGAGCTGCTATACAGCTGCTATACAACATCCAAACATTTCCTGTATCGCTTGTGCTAATAAGTGGGCAAAAGGTGATGCAGAAGACTGAAAAACCAGTACTTGTTTATTTAATTTTGCTGACTCTTATAATGAGCAGCTCGGTTTAGAAGCGATATCTTGTCATTTTTCAAGTTGATTAATAATGGAAGAAACATATGAGTGTAGGGTTTAGTTTTATGTTCGTATGTGTAAATAGTAGCAAACTCCTGTGCTGAAGATTGCAGTTATTCCTGAATGCCAGAGATCCGGCAGGCCATAAAGGCCTGAAACACCAAAATTGCACATCCACAAAGTGTGCTGAAGGACGGCTGATTCTGTCTGTCAGCAGCCTCACCTGGGACCGATGGGCCGGTGGCTCTCGATGTGGTGCTAGATGGAACCGGCTCCGTGTGCAGGCCCAACTCCAAAAGCCGTGACCCGGACCTTAACACACACTCACTCCCCGCTGCGTGTTTATTATTACTTCACACTTCACAAGGCAGCACTGGCTGAGCAAAGCTGGAGAGGAAACCGTCTGACTGACCGCAGTTTACTCTGGGCAGGGAGGTTGCTTCACATCCAGGGAAGGCCACGACAACCGTGGGCACACAATTAATGACTGACGCTCATTTGCATACCTGCCACGCAGGTAGCTAATTTCGTCAAATGGTTAAATTTAGCACACATGCAAGTACAGATAAGCACGGGAAGCCTGCGTCTCCCCAACTCACATGCAACAGCAGTCGTCCACTTGAGTGCTTATGTCCAAAGCAGAATGAGTGTATTTAGGCACCTCCCACAAAAAGAAAAAAAATAAAAACACCTTCCACCTTTTTGTTTGGTGAGCTCCCTCTACTGACATTTACAGTGACCCAGTATTTAATTAAAGCATGCAACCCACACTCCACACTGCAATTACCCCCAGACATGACATTTCATTCACAGGTTTGATGCAAGCAGCACACAGCTTAACCCCTGGCCACAAAGCACAAAACTCCAGCTGACGAACTGTTTAGTCTGCCGTGGAAAACAGTAAAGACCACGTTCAGTCTTGGCACATGGCCAAATGTCTGGGTAATCCATTTATTAATGATGTTCATCACTCATTTCACTCAGGAACGGTGACAGAAACGCTTCAGTTACTGAAAGAAGAGCAGGGAGCACGTAACTGGAAATATAAAAAGAATCAAAGGAGAGTTGCATCACACGGTGGTGGAAGTATGTGGAATGCAGGAACGTTATTAACTGTCAGTTTTTCAGTTCAGCCTCAAAGGACAGATGCTGAGTGATTGACAGCTTACCAGTAAATTTTTGTGTGTTGCAAAACCAGATGTTTCAGTAAATTTCATTCCTCCCATTAAAAACAGCACTGACAAAAACAAACCACAATGTTACAGCTTTGAAAGTGTGGATATATTCATTCATTTTGTGTGTATTTTTACTGGTATTATTTATGAATAAACTTGAGCATCGTCAGTACGAGTCACAAGACTTCACATCGGACTTTTTCGTTACACTCGGTATTTGTTGTGCTGTCAACAGTGAAGTGTTTGACAAATGGAGGGTGTCAGTATTTTATCCCTTTGCATTTCAGCTATGATTTACTGTGCGTAGAAAAATGTGCAGAAGTGAATGTTCAACTTTCTGGAACTGCAGCTATACACACAAGAATCATGCAGGACAAACCTTCAGGTCGTTTTGAAGGCTTTAGGCTTAATCTTATTTATATACATACATATGTGGGTCATATTACATTTCAGTGCATTTTTTTCATTCAACAACAGTAACCAATGGCTGAATGTAACTGTTGAAGGAATCACTTTCATCCACATCTGCCCAAGAATATACCTAGTAAATTATTAATTCTCATTCATTCATTCAGCACATCATATGCAAATATATAGACAAACGAGAATTTTTCCTTATATGTTGCAGTATTTTTATACTTCTGATGAGTTTTTTGGTAAAAGGTGTTGTGTGTAGAGATGCAGAGCACGATGCTGATCCCAGGTTAATCTCATGTTGAAGAGCACCACCCAACACGTGCATCGCAGCATCCTCACAGCATCCTCACAGCATCCTCCACCAGCTTAGTAAGGCCAGAGAGCTGCTCTCCCTATTCCAATGCCTCCGTAACCTTGCACTGCATCCAAACTGTTTCTGCGTCTCATTACCAAGGGGCCCGGCCACCCTACTGAGCAGTGAAGTCAGTGTTATTCCAAGTTCCTAATCACAACAGGCAAGCGCAACTCTGCCCTTGTGTAAACTAATGCTCCAGAACGTGAGCTCACTATGGTTTATGTTGGTTGAATATGCGGTGTGGCCATCATTACTAATACAACAATGAGACACTGCAGCTCATGAAGAAAGACCTAATACTAGTCCTTTAAATTGGGACAGACAACCTCCTTTGTTGTAATCTGCAGACACAGTTCTGTATGTTCGCGGCATCAATACTTCAAGTATCGTTTTCCTATTTCCCATCCTGAGGTCAAACTTTTGCTGCTAATTAACTGATTATACACTTCAGCTGTGCCAACACTGAAACATTTATTGTTCTCGGTTCTCAGTCCTTGGGCTTGCCAGAGTGGTTACAAAATGTCCTAGCCAACAATGGGGCCGCAAAGGTCAGAGGGAGAGGACGATGATGTAAACAAAGGCAGAGGAAGAGCAGGAAGGCAGGAGGAGATTACCGTCCCTTTGTTAGTCACAACGTCATTGATCACAGGGTCATCCTGAATTCAGCTCAAGAGCAGCTGCGGCCAACACCAAGAGGACACCAGCACAGCTTGTACGGAAATACCACTCCACAAACTGGAGCTTTACTTGTATTTTCAAAGTAGGTGCCAAACATGTGGCTAAGGACAACAGTAACTGCATGAGGTGCAAAGGGTTTCAATAACGCCTGGTCATCTCATGGAGAGGCAGAGAAACACCACAACATGGTTTTCCCATGTCCCACTCAAGAAAAACATGGACTGTATGTTATTTAAAAGTCTGCTGCATGTGAACCTGTGTGAGTGCTGTATTCCCCTTATACCTCTGTGGGTTGGAAAAGAACGTCTTCTATTCACAGTATGTATACAGTACATTGTATTTCTGCTAGAACTATGTATGTATGCGCAACTACTCTCCCCATTCCTTGTATGAATCATTACCAAGTTCAGAAGTTAAACTACTTCTTTCAGTCTTCTTTTGTGTTTCCATTCTTGACTGGATTGTATTCACTTTTCTCAGAGGATGCAGTACTTCAGCTTAGCACCAGATCAGAACCTACATGGAGGCGATGGGGAGAGAGACATGACAGTCCAGGGACACACAGTGCATGAATCTGGGCAGCGTGTGTGGGAAAAATGTCTGAGGCCATCAGCCAACCATTAGTCTTCCACCCCCACGTTACTGCCCATCCTCTTGTTTTTCTGCTCAGATTTCATGACTGAAGTTCTCCAGCCCAAGAGAGAGGGCTACGTGAGTCACAGCAGCCTTTGGATAGCCCTGCTGCACTCTTCCAACGCCAGTTTAACAATCACCAAAAAATTTCACTGCTTGTTCTTCAGAGCTCCTCCTCCTTTCCTCAGGACTCTTGAGGAGCCTCATGGGTCTGGTACCAGGAGGTCTGTGGTCACAGGCTTTGGATGCGACCCACCCTTCTATGGGACCAGGAACAGCTCTGTGGATGTTCAGGGGCTAATGTCTGCCTTTTCATATGACCTGGGAATCCAGTGCATCTCATGTTTATGAGTAGATATATGAATTTTGTTCTCCAGTTTACCAGAAATTTTGTTTGTCTTTTTGTTTTACTCCACAAACGTAATCTATGCAAAACAATAAAGGAGACAGGCTGCTGTGTTGCTGTTCAATATTTCTTAAAACTGAGAGAAAATGTTCTGTTGCAGATACTGATGTGTGATGAATGTGTATACCATCGATCTATTCCTTTGAGCTTTAAGTACTAATAATAAATCAGTTCTCCTTTAGACTCAATAACCATGTAGCTTTGCAGAACAAGCTAAGTGCTAACATGTTAATCGAGGTTCTGAAGTACGGCTTGTAGAAAACCTCCTGAACATGTTTGAGCAAAACTGAAGGATTGTCAGCCCCCATGTTCCCCTGCGAGGTAGAGAACGTTCAAGACCTCTAACAGTCTGGCTGCTTCACGCCAAGCGGGCTGGCTGGGAGAACTGGTCTGAGTGTGTAGGAGCCTAGTAGGACAGGGTGCCAAACAGAACTCAGCCCACACTTGAATAAGAAGTATAAAACCATGGACAAAGCAACAGCCAAGCTGCAATCAGATCTCACATAGTACACTTCTAGTATGAGGTTCTGGGCCAAGGCTCAATACAGCCTCCTGTGATCATATGAAGTGCTGACAGTCTGCTGGAAAAACAGCTTTCGAACCATTACTGATGTCAGTGTTCTCTCAAGAAACAAAAAAATAAATTAAGTAATTAAGCATTCTAACAATTTTAGTGAACATACAGTACATACTATGAAAAATTGAAGATTTTTACAAAGAAGAATTGCATGAAATAGCAAATGTGTGCATTACAGTTTCATTACGGCTTGCTAGTAAGGCATTAGCTGTTCGACATCACCGAGCGTGTTTACAGTGTACTGATTTGTTCCACAGTTAATTATTCCCATTTGTTCAGAGGTGTCACTTTGTCGGGTGCAGTGACTAAAATGCAAAGCTGCCTGTGCAATGGGTATGATGGGAAGTGCCAGACAGCATCTCGGGGTGGATCGGCAGAACGGGTCGTAAGCCTGGACTTACCGCCTTTTCAGGCTAAGACTGACAGGCAGGCACGACAACAACTGCGGCACTGACTGTCAGTTTTTCTGTAAAACCGATCCTCTCCACAGCTACAGCAGTGACAAAATATAACTTCAAGACCCCTTTCCCCACTGGTATAAATCTACAATGATTAATTACTGCTTTAAAATCAGTGCTGGTGCTGTAAATAGACACTACTGAAGCAGCACAGGTAAAGCTTCTACTTTAGGCCCCCTGTGCTCTTGCTCCCTTGTTCTATAAGGTATTATATATCACCATATTGATTCATATGACTAAATGACAGTGGCGAGATGAGATTACTTGTCCGACATTCAGGCAGTCATGTGACCACTCTCACGGGAGCTCAGCTTTGGGCTTAACACCAGGGAGATCCTCTCAGCAGATAGTGAGCTGAACGGCTCAGCAGCACGATATTCAGTGCTAAACAGTACTTGCACAATACTAGGCCGTTACAGAAAGCGTTAAGCAGCACTATGTACAAATGCTCTGACAAATAATGGTTTTTCCAGAAGCTGAACTTGTATCCTTAGACACTAAAACCTTGGAGGGGAAGAAATTGATGTACAGGAAATGCACAGGCAAAAACAAATCCTGTGAATATTTTGCCCTGATACTGTTTCTGGATCACAGTGGGGTGCCACTGGTACTGTGGGCATAGAACCTGCTTGCATTGCGTACCCACAGCCTGTCTTACAAATGCCAGTGTAAGGAGAGACACTTTAACTCATTTCCTGCTCCAGGCCAGTGAACATCAGGAGTAAGAAGCTGGAATTCTGGAGATCTCACCTGAACAAGCAGCAGCAGACAAACAAGGCCCTTTTACCCTTAACCAACTAATGCCAAAATTAGCCTGAAAGATTAAAGGCCGTGCAGACACACTACGTGCATAAATACATGTATATATGTAGGTGTGAAAGCCCCATGGATTCATTACATGTAAATGTTCAGTTTCATAATGCTGCTTTTTTCACCAGCTTGTATGCTTAAACATTCAGTGATGCGAACAGTTTAAACTCAGCTGAACCAATGGAGAACCTCCAGTGGGATCAACAGAGTGTTATATCAGTGACACTTTCATCTCTTGTAACTTCTCAGGACCACTGCAAAGCTGAAATCATGTCAGAAATGCAGGGAATCCATCCATCATCTTAATCGCTTATTCCTGGTGAGGGTTGCGGGGAAGCCTGGAGCCTATCCCAGAGCACATAGTGCGCAGGGCAGGGGACACCCAGGGCAGGGCGCCAACCCACCACAGGGCACAATGCAGGGAATCCCTTAAGAGAAATACAAAATTGTTGTCCCATGAATGTCTATTCTGACAGCACTGGAAAAGAAACATAAATTTTAACATTCTCTAAATTGGTCTAATGCCATGTGTGCAGCAGGTATGAGGTGACCTTCTGGTTATTTCAGATGTGTATTACACCATTACGTAAGCCGTGAATGAAATGGTGCAGGTGCATGTGTTACACCAAATGGCAGTTTCACTACTTGAACTGGTCCATGCACCTTGATACAAGAAGTACAGCTGTACAGTATAATCAAAACACTGCAATCCTCTGACAGTTTTATAAAGCTCTTCAAATTTGTGTTTTCTTGGTGTGTGTGTGTGTGTGTGTGTGTGTGTGTGTGTGTATGTGTATTTATGTATTGGTGCATAAAATCTCCATAAAAATCTATTTGCACTTCTTGGCATCTCATCCTAAAACCTCTTTCCTAAAAAACTGTTTTGGAGTTATTATAGTAACTAGACCAGTTACTCGCGAAAGTAGGAAAAGACCTCCTAAAATGGTTAAATATGACAAAATGATAATGTATGTAGAAGACATATGGCAACCAAATCACTTTTTCATTGCAAACAGCATTTTCAGGACCACATAACCACCGTGGCTGTACAAAGTGCAAAAATTATAGCCCCATTATATGCTCAAAGTTATTCTTAAAAGTCTATGCCCCAAAACATAATTCAGTCATTTAACTAAAGAGTTTTGTTTGTGTATGTGTGTGTGAAAAACAAGTGAGCAAGAGAGAGAAGGAGAGCGAGAGAGACTAAGGTATTCTATACAGTCATTTTCCTGCATTAATTCTTAATTGCTCTATTGTAGTGTTTATTTTGCACCACTAGGGGCTCTGTGGAGCAGTCAGTACTTTGGCTGACTCTGACTGGCCTTTCTCATGTCTTACAGGACATTTCCCCTGGGAGCTCTACCATGGAGCAGCTTATGTCTGCTTCACAGCACCAATAACTCCACTTCCATACACTTTGTGGTTTTTGATTAATCTGATCCAATATAATTAAAGGCTTTTAGATACATCAGAATCCCTAGGCCCCTGAGCAATATGCATAAAAGTGGCAAAACACTGTCTTTGTATTAATGGCAGCAGAGGATTGAGCCGGTGAACGGATCATATATCCATCAATTATTAACGGAGCACAGCCATAATTCATATGTGGCAATTAAAGTGAGCTAAATAATTCATATCTGAGATTTTTTTCAGTTGTATAGCCTCTTCAGCATGTTGAAGAATGAGCGAATGGACCTTAGGTGTAGTTAGACATTTGTCCTGCAGGTTCTGTGTTGTCAGACACCAAGAGGGCACTGACAGTCAGAGGGCCTTACATGAAAGTGGTCTGCACCCTTATTACTGTAGCAAGCAGCTAAAATAGGAGAGAAACAGGGATCCATGTGATATGTGTTGGCCATCAAACTTATTCAATTATTATAAATTCCGAACTCACAAAGGTATGGACAAAAGTAAAGATGAGGGGAACTTTTAAGATGGCTTTCTTGGACAAGACTAATTAGCAGGATGTGGCATCCTGTCCAAGTTGGGTGATGGGCACTGTCTCCCCTTCCTGTCACCATACGTACATTTCTCAAAGGGGTGTAAAAGGACTGTCTGAGAGTACACTGTAAGAAATCAATAAGCAATCGCCTTCTTTGCACACTGGAGGGAGGCCATGTTTGCTCAGGAGTGCAGCTCCACAGAAAAGACCAGGCGAAATAGATGGCAAGACAGCCAGCCTCCATCGGTTTCCTTTTGGGACAGTGCACCCAACTCCACAGCAGCGAGCCAAAAGCATGGGTCTTTACCCACTGCCAGTCTGGATGCCAGTCTCGATCAGCAGTCTGTGAAGCAGAACTCAGCACCTCGACTGCCAGACAGGATTGCTGAAGCTTCAACGGCGGCAGTTTCAACAAGCTTCTCTCTCCATGACTGAGACACTTAAGTAATTTGTTCAAAAATATTAATATATTTTCAAATACTCTATAATTTTTTACTTCAAAATATTATGTGAGGCATCAGCTAGACAGCTTTTATTGTCATTGCGTACATATACATGTTACAAGTACATGTCACAATTAAATTTGTTCTCTGCATTAAACCCATCCCCCTGGGGGGCACAGTGGGCAGTCACATACGGTGCCCAGGGAACTACCATTGTGTGTCCTGCTCAAGGACACACCTGGAAGCTGGTCCGGGATTCAAACTGAGGACCTCTGGATCCCAGCCTGATGTTCTACCCATTGAGCCCCCTAAAAAATCATAAAAGTCATGGCTGTGGAAATGATAGTCTACCTAAACCTACTGTAACAAGAGAATTTCCCCACTGTGGGATCAATAAAGTTCAATCTAATCTAAAGTTTATTTTCAATAGCAAAGTAGAAACATCCTAAATCCCCATCCACTGATATGATGACCCACTCTTGTATTGTAATGCATCACCTACAACAACAACCTCAGTTGGCATTCATTACTGCAAATAGCAGCAGATATGGGTTTGATTCTAAAATCACTTTAAGAGTTATGCACAGCTGACTTGCTAGTTTCATGGAAAGATCATTGCTTAGGGCAAATAGGACAGAACCATGCTTGGGAAACAACTTGGGAAACAACAGATTTAATTTAAGAAAGCTATATATGAAATAGGCTCTGTGAAACACAATGTAATGAGCAGAGGTATAATGTTAATGGGTAGATTGTACAACTATGCTATTTTAGACAAAGCACCAAAAACGGTTGCCTGATATAGTTACCTATTAGAATCAGAAGCTTTAATTTAAGCTATTGTCAATGCATGTTAGCTCACACTGTACCAACGTCTGTTCATGCTTTGGTGTGCAATCTTAGTACTGTTAGCTGATGGTGATGTGTATTCATGCTAGCATGAGTTTGAGCTAGGGGAGGTGCGTGCTAGTGTACAACAGCCAGTCATACACTTCAATTCAAAACCAACACCTGCACAGAGATCTACTGATGGAAGTGAGTAGGTGTGTTCTCTAGAGGTTACAGAACAGGACAGAACAGCATTTCTATTTTAAGGCAGCTGAGATAGTGTGCACGACAGTCACATCACACTCTTCGTAGCAAAAGAATATCAATGCAGCACATGCACAAATTGCTAGCAAACCTCCTTCCCAGATTACCTGAAACATGAGCATAAGGAGTGTGCTTGCTTGTGTTGCCAAAACCAGTAGGGACGTTAGGGACCTTCATCCGTCCTGATTTTTTTTATGTTGTAAACAGCCTCATTTTGGTAATGTTCTAGAACAAATGAAAGTGAAACAGCTGTGGCCATACTTTTATTTTTTTGAGATGCCCTGTCAGATACTGTGTGACACCATGGTCCAGGAGAGACATGAGGTTAATCTCTGTCCTGATACTGAGTGCAATATACCGCACATTCAAGAGCAGAGCCAGGCCACAGATATCCTGTAATACTCTGGACTTGGGTCCTCTTTGGGAGTTACATGGTATATCGGAGCTTACATGTATGGATAAATATAAAAATCACATCCATATTGTGGGGTTTCCTGTTCATGTAGACAAGCTAGAAGTACAGCAATGACCCCCTCCATCCCCCCAAAAAAAACCCACCACCTACACTGGGCACACGTTTCTCACCCACTCCCTCCAACTCCTGTGGGAGGGCGTCTTGGTGGCGAACCATGCCCTCCATGTCATGATGTAATGAACTGCCCATCTGGTACTGATTAGCCAGTCCCAAGGACGAGACGGGGAACTGGTTACAGAGGCGTGCTGCCAACAGTCTCAACCAATGTCCTTGGACCATTTCTCTAAACTCGCTTGATTTGTAGGCAGAGAAATTATGCTTTAAACTGTTTAATTCCAGCTTGGACATTAAAAACCCATTTAAGATACGGAATACGTTAAGTGCTGACAATTGATTAGTTTCTTGTGTGCTTCCCCTCCCATCTGATAATGGAATAATAATTATGAACTCATCTTTCTCATAAAAACTTCACAATGATCCTAATCACTTCATACAGAAATTCTAAGCGCTTGTTGCAATAACCTAATTACGAACATTGCCAGAAAACAGTTCCTCGTTCGTTTTATGAAGCGTGAAAGAGGACGTGGTGGTAATAGTTGGGGTAAACTACTCCACCGAGACTGGGTAAACGTGGCACATCAGACAAACAAACTGCTCTGTTCCAGGCGAGATGAGTCAATGGCTGCGTCAACGTGGAAACACTTTTCAGCTTGGCAGCACTCAAGCAAAGAGACCTCCTTTAAAAACAACACCTGGTGTGCATCGATGCACAGAGCTACGTGATCAAACATAAACAAAGGAATTTGTGTGAAAGAACCATCGGATCCAGTGCGCATCTCCGGGATGGCATTTCATGACTGACTAATCTTACCGCTTAGCCTAGCAGCTAAACCTGCAAACTACACCTAAGAGTAAATTAAAGAAACTCTCTGCTCTGTTGCTCATTCAGTCTGCTTTAACAACATTTTGGGGAGTGCAAGCAGGGGCTCCAAATTGATTTCACACTGCTGGCTTCAGGTTGGAGAGCAGTCACTGGGCCTTTCCATCCACAAACTGTCCACAGTATCAGTTCTGCTTTCAACTCTCTGCAGAAGGGTTAGATCTAATGCTTCTACCTCAGAGATGGCCAGTTCTTTGTACGTCCTAGAAACAGACAAGCAAGTCAATGATGGTTGAAAGAAACATTATGTTAAACAACTAGTAGAGTTAGTGAAAGAGCAGCCCATTGTGCTAGGCTCAAGAACCTTCTGTAAAGTCACCATTGTAACCCACATGTATGCAACCAGATTACAGAGGATTGGAGGACTAAGGACAACAAATGTATAAGGTCGGACATGTCTCTCTACTGCTGTCCACAACAGTCCACATGTGTAACCCTGTATGGAATCAGAACTGGCTCAGGTTTAGTCTCTACACCTACAAGCATGAAGCCAAGAGCCACTACTTCGCTCTCGGTCAGCACATAGACGCTCTGCTCATTTTGTCAGTGTGTGCACAAGCCCTGCTGCCGTGTGTGAGAATTTGTGCGGTATTGGTTTAACGTTTGCACTACTGATGTTTTGCATCCAATGAGTCTTAAATTAGCATCATTAAAGGAAACAGGGAGGAGGAATAACATCCCATATGAATGGCCAGAGCTCAGTATTTTTGATACAATAATACTGATTTACAGTGCAAGTAAACTCAGTGGATCAATTTGTTGGATGAATAATGCCTCAGTCATAAATATTGTGCAGCAATTTGCATTACAAATAAATCGGTTTTTCTTTTTCTCATTCAAAAATTAATTTTTAAAAATCAATTTTTAACAGAACAGTTCCACATCATATTACCCTGAAAGATTAAACAGGAAATTGTATGCTTAGTCTGCCTGGAGAAACTCTTTATCTAAGAGAAGCACATTCAATAGGATGGGCATAAATTAGAATTTACAGCATTATCATATACATACAAAAACAGAACCACTGCCATCAAGTGGGAACAACTCACAATTATTTAATTTTAGTTTCTGAACTGTTTAAGCAATTTTGGGCTACAGGGACCCTTGGGGCCTACCCCAGATACCACCTTGTACATGGCAGTGCACAGACTGGAGAGGGCACAGGCTTAACACTGGGCATTCACTCACACAGAAAAACATAAGCATGCATGCATACATTTACACACACGCACATATGGGGGCACAAGAACCACTGATGGCAAAAAGGTTGTCTAGATAAACTTGTCCACTTTTATGTCCCTTCCTGGATTTGTTATTTTTTGTGGTATTGTGGCTGCTAGTCCTAGGGGCGTCCTCCACACGCAGCTGAGATGTAAAGTAGTTTGTCTTGCAAACGTCCACTGCTTTAAACATAATAGCTGCCTGCTGAGGACACCACTGCAGCTTCAGATGATGTAGGGGATGGATGAATCCCCAACTCTGGAAAATAGTGCGTGTGCTTCAGGTGACGCAAGACGTAGTTTCAGAATCCAGTCATTACTATTTTGCATACGGGTCAAGTAGCATCCAGGTCTCCTGGGGGCACATTAACACTGTGCTAATGAAACATCTGGATTTGGTCACAAAGGATTGTGAAGTAGATCAAGGAAAATAAATACCTGAAACCACTGCTTTATACATCCTTCCATTTGCTATACTGCCTTATCCAGTTCAGGGTCGTGGGAAGCCTGGAGCCCATCCCAGGAAGCGCAGGGCGTAGGGCAGGGCGGGGCGCCATCCCACCACAGCTGATTTATACAATAAATTATACAATTTCTTTATTTGTTGAATTATTGCCCTTATGTTAATTTCATGGTATCTATAATGGAATGTTCATGTTCCTCACTTGAAAAGCTACAAGATTTTGTTTTCCACCAGACTGAAAATCACAATAACTGATTAAATTTGTTGGACTTTAGGTAATTTTAGAAACTTAAAAGTTTAAAAGAAATTTATAACAAAATTATTGGAGAAGTTTAAATGCCACATTTGAAAAAAAATTGAAAATACCACAATTCTGTGTAGATTTCTGAAAACATCTCCATCTTTCTTATACTTTACAGATTGAAGTCATTAAACGTTAAAAAGGCGGCTCCGACTTCATGATGTGTAAGGAATTACAGCGATTCGCTTGCATTTGATCCTGTTGCGTCCTCTGGTGTTTAAAAAATGGTGTAGAAAATGGTCGAACGGTGAACGGAAAAATTTGTCAATTAATAATAAATACGATGCCACATTCACATTTCGAGCCTCAACAGATGAATGGAATAAAACTAAGGCTGGCTGCAGTTAAGACAAGTACCCTCAAGATTTATAGCGATGGCGAATGTAGCCCCGGGTGGCATCCATAGAGGAGCTCTTTAGAGGATTACAAATTGCTATCTTAACTTTATTTTTTAAGGTCCTGTTTGGTTATAAGCTCCCAACCAACGAGATGGGAGTTTTACATATTCAGTTTAATTTATTTATTGAGAAATGTTTAGGGTGCTGCACTTGACCAGTTTAATCATAAGCAAGATGGAGAGAGCTACTTGCCGTTCCGTGCTCTAAAAATCAGATTTGTTTAAATCGTGTGTTTGAATGTTTGTGACTTAATTATTAAAGTGTATTTGTTCTTTTATTTTTTATTTATTTTCTCTTCTCAGCAACACTCGGATGGTGAGATATCTGATAGCCACTAGTGCTTTACATTGGAGAATTCTTTCGGATCTGAAGAAAAAAATAATTGTAATATTCAAATAGCACAGAAGTTCAACACCATGGACAATGCCACACCTCTAGCTGCAGCACAAGGCAACTTCATTGTAGTGTTTTCCCTTCAAACTCATTAATCTTTTCTCAAACTCAGAATTCCCGTTCTAATTTCTACTAGTTAACGTACTTTTACCTAGTTTCCGTAAACGTCGTTTGGATACCTCAAATTCCAAAAAAGTTCTGTAAGATGTTATAAAAGCAATTATATTAGAGACATTTTAAAAATTCAGCAATGTTTTTTTTTTTTAGCTATGGAGCGTGAAATGAAACATTTCCACGTGTCCACAATCAATCACATCGGCCTGAAGTTTAATTACAGAGTGCTGCAAAACGTAAACGGCCCTATCAAACAAAGACTTAATTGCTGCACACTCCCATGGCATCGCAATTACCCCCGTACTGTACTCCGAAAAAGTGCTCTTCATAAACACGTCTTTGACGCACCGGTCCACTGAATGAGAAATTTCCTCTGTACGCTGCAACCTGTCAATAACCACCGCTTGCAACAAATGAGCTGTGAAAACTGACAAGGAAATTAGTGTGCACTCCAACATTGCCCACTCCGTTCATTATTTCCGTTTCCTTTACCGTGACAATGACTCAGGACACAGGGAGAGGTTGTCTCACTTTGCAACCCTGGGCATTTATGCATACCTTGAAGGTTTTTCCAAACTAGCAGAATGTCTTGGAATGTTTCACTATTTTTTTAAATATAAAATTGAAGGCAGTAGCCCACTTCTTAAGAAAACATAAATCCCAAAAGGCCCGAGCCTGCATTATGTTGAGTTTATATCTTAATTGAAATGACTGCAAATAGTAAAAGAAAAGCTGTTGCTGAGGTATAGGCATCACACAAAGGATAGTATGCCATTTTAATTATACTGTACATAAAACGACGTAAAGATCAGAGGGCGAAATATTCCATGAATTTTAAAAGCACAGACGTGTCATAATGTTGGTGTACCTGTGCTTTGAGGAAATGACATTACAACTCTACAACCAGACACTTTAACAATTTAATGTCAACAATGGCTGAAGATTCATTCAACTTTGTCAGGTGCTTATGTTTGAACACTGAACAGTGTTTGTAACCGAATCTTTAAAAAAAGTGCCATAAAGTGTCAAACATAGCAGAGCACTCGCACAGAAGCTACAATTACTGACAACTACATACAAGCTAACACAGGTTATTCCAAAGTCGCTTGTTGAAAAACATTTTATTTGTATTATTAAATGAGCACTGTAAATTTTCTTTTTCAGCTAGAAGAAAAACATTCTGTTGCCACGGCAGACTGTACAAGCAACAGCCGAATATAAAAGTCGCACATCTGCCAACCTTTCCCCGGTGCCCAGACAGACAGTTATTTTGTTATTATTGTTATTAAATAAAACATGGCCGGGCAGAGGTCTTGTAACTCTTAACGGGTCACGTGGCAAGTCAAGCACTCCGAACAACAGTCACACCCATAACCAGCCTTCCCAGGTACGGGACAGAGACAGCGGCCCCGAACATCTCAGTCCACAAACACAACCCAGTGGTGAAGTATGCAAATACCAAGTAAGCGGGTGGGAGGAGACTTGATTATATCTGCCCATGCAGGGTTAACTAGGAGGCAGTCTTGCACAGGAAGTTTCAGGGCCCCCCGCCTTCCACCCCGCCCCAGTCAGCATAACCCACTAATGAAATGATACGTAGAAGGGAGGGAGAGAGAGAGAGAGAGAGAGAGAGAGAAATGATCCTTATTGCACAGTGGTCAGGAACAGTGTGCTACATCTGCTGGGTCGAATTGCCGTTCCACGTGTTATTGTCATCCTCGCTGTCCTCTTGGGTTCGCAGTCTGTAGATTTTTCCGTCTTTTCTGAAATCCTCCCCTCGCTTTTCCAGAACTCGTTTGCGTACAGAGTCTCTGAGGAGGGGACAAGGAGCACAAACACAAGCTGTCAGCTGGGGTTCCTTAAAACGACAGGTCATGTCCAATGCAGCATTAAACGCAATTATGAAATATTTCGCTTGGCTTCAACCACCTGCACATCAGAGCTAATATTAGATATGACTGCCTCACAAGTACTCCCTCTCATTCAAATGTACAGCGTAACTTAGGATTCATGCAACAAACAAAAAAATGTGGGCGACTACTATGTAAAAGCCAAATAACACTTGACCAAGGCTCTCAGACTTTTATTGGCTGACTAGACAACAGGTGTAGAAGTTCAAAGTTTAGTTTCTGCATCTATGGATCAAAGCCAGGTTCTCCCATCCCACTGGATGTCTCCAACTACCTCTTTGGTTCACCAGATGAAGAGGAGGCAGTGGCAGGGCGAGAGGGCGGTGCCCTGGAGGCAGAGCCTGGAGGGGGTGGGCTGGCAAACAGGAAGCTGCTGATGAACCTCCACACGGCTAGCAGAGGGTAGAAGATGGTTCCCAGCACAGTCCAGAAGCCCCCGCCCGAGGCCGGGACCACTGTGTTGGCAGGCCGGCTCGACTGCTGCAGGGGGCATGCAAGAGAGGCGGATCACACGTCTGCGCACAAACAAACGCCCCACACGCCTTTCTAAAAGCCGGGTTGCACGCTTGCCGGGAGCGGCGTCACCGCGGCTGGAGCTTACTGGGAGCAGCACCACCGAAGCGCTGGGAGCCAGCTCCAGTTCCAGCAGGGTCCTGTCCATGTCCTCTGCTGTGAACTCCCTTCTGGGAAACATCGTGGCCAAAGAGAAGTTTCCGTAGCAATTTCCCACTTCCTGTGTGGAGACGCCACAGATTCAGTCCTCACACGGGCACTGACGCAAACCCAACAGATAGACACCCATAAATTACTTGGAGTAGATAAATATGTCAGAACAGACCAACCAATTCTGGTCTGATACGTAACACAACAAATCTGTGTATACCAACAGACTTCTGGGGACCAGCATATAAATACTTATTACTGACTCTCAGCTGGCAGCTGTGTTGCCCAGTGTGGATCATGCAACACCAGCTTTGTTTTCTGGCATAATGTGACTTAACTGTTGAGAATTAATCATTTCGATCCATTTCTCAAATCAAAACATGAGCAAACTTAACATGCAATGCATTTAAGGAACAAAAAGACCATAATTTCATTATTAAGCAGCTTGGTCATTAACCCATGACCAAGCTCTCTGGGGAGGGTAAAACACCACTCAGCCGTCTCTGCATGGCATCACCAAATTTAAAAAAAAAAAAAGAGACAAACCTGAGCAGCAAACTGCCTGGCCTCACGCAGCTTCGTCTCAGAGGGAAACTGGTTGGTGAAGAATGAGCCGTTCGGGAGGCGAAACTGTATCCGAGCAACGGCGCTGAAAGTGCAAAGCATAATGGGTCATAACAAGACACTGACAATGTGAAGCAGCGTGAGTAAAAGTGGACTGGTGTGACCCATTATAGCACATGTGGACTGATCTTGTGTATAGACAAGCTCCTCCGATCGGCTTTTAACAACGCAGCAGTACTGCGACCTTGCTGTCACTCCACACTACAGTAAACCCTACCAGTCAGTGTACAAAAGCAAACAAGTTTACATTCATGTGCTGAAGTCTGAAACTAAATGAGTGTATATCATAATTCACTGAAATATAAAATGCATTCACAGATAAGGTTAAGCAGTTCACTTAGTATGTAGAGTTGCCTAATGAGACAGATGTCAATGATAACTACACAGCTGTGCAATCCTTGGCTCTTCCTGATTCGTTCCTGTCATATTGTTTAAACAGAGCCGCTCTGATGAGTCTTCACTTTGCAGACAGTCTGTAGAGCTTCAGCTCTGGTCCGCATGAGCCCATACCTCCTCTCCCTCTGCAACGCCTCCTTCCTGGCTTCCTGTTCCTCCCTTCTGGCCTGCAGTGCCGCCGCCTTGGCCGCCTCCACCTCCTCCACGGATTTGGCGTAGCGAGCTGCTCGATCCGCGCGGTCCTGCAGACACAAGTCCCATTGCTGTTTATAGCTGTCTGGCAGCTGTTTTCTCTCTCTCTCTCACAGAAACTTTCCCCACACACAATCTTTATGAAATGCTACCATTAACACAGACCATCCGAAGTCGAAAACATAACTACTAATGGAAGGCTCAGTGTGGTGGCTAAAGGAGTAATTCATGCCATCTAAGGAGCAAGTCGAAACCCAGCCCTAGTTGTGTGGCAGGGGAGCATAAACTCTGCCTGTGCCTTCAAGGCCTCAGCCCACAGCCGGCGCCTTCCGCGTGCACTCCTCACCATGGCGATCTGCTGCTTAACGCGCTCCCGGGCAGCGCGCTCCTCTGCCTTCTCGCGGTTCCTCTCCTCCAGCATGCGCTTGGTGCGCTCGCCCTCCTGCTTTTTTTTGTACTCCAGCATCTCCTTGCCAAGCTTACGTCGCTCCACCTCCTTCTTTATCTCAGTCTGCACACAGCAGGTGAGGGACGGACAAGGGACAGACCGGGGTTCCAAGTAATTCCATATTAGACAGCAGAGAGCTACTACTGTTTAGCTTTAGCATTGAGTTGTACACCATAACCAAGTCTAAAACAAATACAGACCAGCTGATATCAACAACGTTAACAGAACTGCATCACAGCAGTGAAACTCTAGAGGTTAATGCATCTCTACTAAGTACCAGTAAAAGCCTAAAAAAACTAATCAGACTGGCCAAATTTAAATCTATTCATAAATTGTAATATTTCCTCTTTTCACCCAACATGAAAAACTTCTTTAAAATCCTGATTTCAAAGCTTGATAGTAAGATTATCTTTTGTGGAGTCCGTGTCACGTCTCCTGTGTAATAAAACCACCATGCTAGATTACCTCTTCTTCATCTTTCCTTTTTTGTTCCCGTCGTTCCTCAAGTTGCTTTGTCAACCTGGAAGTGGGGGGGGTTAATCAGAAAGAATAAACAGACAACAAGGGCCAATGAATTCCCATCAGCACCCTGGCCCCAGCAGAACACACCTCTCCACTCTGGCGCTCAGGCCTTCGTCCGACTGGGAGCTGAGGGACACGTCATCTGACGACAGGCTCCGGTCCTCAGAAGGTGTGGCATAGCCAGAAGGCCCGCCCTCCTCTGCTGGTTTGGACAAGGACTCTGAGCACAGAAGCAGGGGTGGGAGGGGGATGAAGGAAACCGACCAGCGGCCTCGATCAGAGATTGCAAGGACAAAGGATAACTGAGCAGTAACTATGCCCATGTTCTGACACCAAAAAAAAAAGCCACACTCGCCCTTGCACAGAAACAGTGACTAATACCGAGAATAAGATTTTACATGAAACATTCACGGGAGATGTTTCTTCCTGCACAACACTCAGTCTTGCCTTCACGCTTCATTTGCCTTCTAGTGTGATTTGTCTAATCTTTATAATAGAACACACTGTGCTTTTTTTTGTTTGTCTTCCTGCAGTGTGATGAAACAGTAAAGAACTGAAAGGATAGTGGTGAGGCATTCTGCCGGCTCAGGCCATAGGCTGCGGCTCTGAAGACCAAATGACAAATTTGCCCCTCACCTTTTGACGTGGCCAGAGCAACGCCACCATTCTCCACTGACTGCACATGGCTGGGCTGGGCCTCCTGAAGGGGCTCTGGCTGCTGCACAGGTGGCTCTGCAGACACAGGGGCCCCCAGGGTAGAGCTGGCCTCTCCCACAGGCCTGTTCAGTGGGCCCATCTGTTGAGCATGCATCTCCCCAACACAAACACCATCACAGTAAGGTGCAGCTTACACCTCCAGATTCTCAAAGGCTGTAGCAACCCATAACCACATATAATCAATGCCTGATTTATTCAGTATTATTACTGTTATTATGACATCTCTTATATTGAAGGTGGAACCTGTTTGACTTTAGTGATGCGCTTCACAAGGTCCTCTGATGACACGCTGCCCGCGATCACCTCCAAGGGAATCCCATTCTCGCCTATAAAGAAACTGGACGGGATACACACTACGGGATCTTGTAAACAGGCATTAAGGAAAATAGTTATTTTTTTAACCATTAGGAAAGATAATTTGCCATGTTAGATAAAGTACTAAGGACACACCTATACTGGGGGGCAGGGATAAATCAATTCTAAGACACTTGCATTCCACTACCTCCTTGCAATGTTAGGGGAAGGAATAGGGTTGCACTACAATGCATTAAAAGGATACATATCTGAGAAAACTGCACACACGTTTCACTGGACCAAAAAGATTAAAAAAAAAATTGTTAAACTTGCAACATTAAGTATAAGTGTATAAATATATGTCAAAGTTTAATTAAATGTACTTAAACTACGTAAGTAAACAAAGGACAAATATTAAATAAAGTAGACTTGTCCCGAATACCGCATACCTCTTGGCATCTATTTTAATTGCGACAAAAGAGTTCTCCGTCGCCTCCGCGACTCTGTCATCCTCCCAGCTTGAGATCATCTGTGATGACTGCTCATCCTCCCCTAAAAACAATGGTAATGACAAAACTCGATTAGAGTGTGTCCGGCTATAACTGGCCCACTGAAAGGACGCCCACAAAACGAAGCTGAAGTTTGCCATAAAAAAGGTGCCGTACGATACAGCACGAATGCTGGCTCCATGCTACAAAGCTGTTAACATCATATTACCGACATACAGAAAGTAAAAGCAGCCAGCCAGCTAACGAGACCACCAACTGGCTAAAGCACAGCTATGTCATCTCTTCAAACCTTTAAACTTAATACGACACTAAACGAAATTAGGCCACTGTATCATATTCAAATACCCATTCGCTTCGTGCTATCAAACTCGTAGCTGTCATTTACTACGTGATTTTAGTTAAGTAGTTACAAGTAAACAATGACAGTGCTTGTTTCACACGGCTAGGCCTTCTCTGGAGTAATCCCAGATCCCTAAGCGTTACCTTGCTAAAACAGCCAAGCTCAGCTGTCACACTTATATTGCCGTTCACGAACTCCATCTAGCTACCTGTTATAACGACGAGAAAGATCGAGTTTCTCTGTTTGGCAGAAACGATGGCCGCAGGGATAGAGCCCTCAAACCAACGCATTTTCACAAATATATCTGCGCTCAGTTCCGTGCTTCACTTCTTTGATCACATTGGTGTTACCCAGCTAACTAGAACCTTCAATCCCTCGGAAAACGATACGTCACGTCGGATAGCAGATGGGCATGACGGGTAATGTAGTCCATACTAGAGTATAGACGTACCGTACTCGTGTGAATATGGTTACTATATGATGACAAATACCCTTCTAGTGTACGTTCAGATCGGTGTAAGCAAATGGAATATGTCTGATGTATGTAAAGTGTCTAAATTGTATTCGTGATAAATATAATAAAACTGTAATATAATGTTTTGATTTTATATATGAATTTATGGTACACAAATTAAAATAATGCTGTATAGACCTCACTGTATTACTCATTATTCACAAAATCTGTATGCAAATTATATGATAAATAGTAGTGTTTCGGATAGGAGTTTCATAATTTTAAAAGTCATATACTGTACAGAATAACATTATAAAAGGCCGTCTCTGGTCATATTCCGTCTTAGACGAGATACCTGATGGTCCCTCCCACACTGACAAAATTATAATATAAATATGTAATTTTACGACATGTAAAACTTATAAATAGCTTAAATACAAATAACACAACCCAGCAATGTACATAATAAAATCATGTTTCCTTAGTCCTTTTGAACGCTCCCCCAGCAGATAGCGCTCCTGGCGGCTGCCTAGAGGTTTCTTTTTATACCTAGAACACTTTCAACATATTCAAATGTGTTTTAAAACAGGTCATAATATTATATTTGAATTGGGCACTTCAAACTGCTCGAAGTGTGTGTGGGTGGTTCTCCAGACTGTAGGTTGACAATAATGCAAACTCTCGTGTCAAAAACACCATCATCACTCATCACCAACATCATTGTGAAAGGCAATAGACTGACTACATTCCAAGAGGCACTAGAGGTCTTACAGCATCTGCTAAGATAGATTTGGATTTTAAAATTCAGTTTTAGATTTATTAAATGTAATATCACTAACAAATCACATAAGCCAAAAGTGCAATTTCATGGTATTTTATTACAATTTTAATTTGATAATTAATTAATATTCAGTGATTGTTTTTGTAAAAGATACAATTACGTTTCAAGTGCACCATTTTTTATTATTTATACTGTATTATTACACAAAGGGTAGTCTGCACGTAATACCTGCCAATAATAGAAAAATGCATCGCAAATGAAAAATAACCAAATTTCTTTGTTGCCTAGAATAATGGGTTTTGCTTTCTAAAATACTGAAATACATTCAACTCTGCAGAATCGTGCATTTAGTTTTTCTGGCACTCGGATGAATTAGGCATTGAGATGACATAATGAAGGGACACTGAGTCAGTCCCACTGTCCTTCGAACACAGCTGAAGATGAAAGGGTGAGTGGAAACTTGACTGTTTGTAGGGAGACTTTAGCTCCCATGTTCACAATGACAACTGCCTGATAAATAGTGCCATTCTTACCCAAATGTACTTGCCACTTAATATTCAAATGATATCTAACCTGCATGGGTATATGAGCGAGTACAGGGTGGCATGGCAGGCTTTGACAGTTTTCTGTACACACAAGTACAGGGGAGTGACTTTTTGTTTTGACAGTCTCTTCTCTGACAAAGTTTTCAGTAAAGTCAACCCTATCAGTTGTTCTGTTCTGTATTTGGATATTACACAGAGGACAACACAACCAGCTCACTGTGTCCTTTGCATTGCAGCTTGTTTTGCTCCCTCTGAATGAACTTTCAGTATTTGTGTGTGTGTTTTAGAGCAGAAACACAGTATATTTAAACTGTCCTCTGTTAACAATATTCTCCTCTTACACAGAAATCTTAGGCAGACCTTTATACACATTGATAGTCATAGGCTGCGGTATCTGATTTATCAAATTATTTCTATAGTTAATATATCGAGCACAGAGCTAGATAATCTGGCTAGGTTAGCTATCACACCATGATCATCAGATGGTTGTGATCAGTGTGTTAGCAGAAACTTGGAGGAAAAGGGAAAAAGTGGGTGGGTTAACAGCTAGACTGTTAGCAGCTATGAGTGTGTGTGTGTGGGGGTGTAATACAGGCTATAGCTCTGGGGAAGAAGCTGTTCCTCAGTCTGTTTGTGTGTGTCTCAGTTGTCCTGTATCTTTTGCCCAATGGGAGGGGCACAGGCAGTCTGTGTCCTGAATGGGTTGAATCCTTCATGATGTTGCTAGTTCTCTTGTGTAGGCGGCTAGCATAGACCATGTCCAGATTGGGGAGTTTGGTTCCCACGATCCTCCGTGCTGCCTTGACTATGCAAGCCAGGTCTCTCCGGTTTTCTGCAGTGCAGCTGCTGTGCCACACTGTGATGCAGTGGCAGAGAATGCTCTCTATTGTACTCCTGTAGAAGGTCACTAGGAGTTGACAGGGTACCTTCGCTTTCTTGAGCTTCCTTAGGAAGAAGAGCCTTTGCTGAGCTTTCTTCACTAAGTAAGTGGTGTTAAGGGTCCGTGTTAAGTCCTTTGTTATGTGCAGACCGAGGAATTTGATATCATTAACCCTTTCAACCTCCGTACCATTTACGTGGCGGGGGGAGGTGTCGTTTTTCGGGTTCTCCTGTAGTCTACAACGATCTCCTTAGTTTTAGTGGTGTTTAGAACCAGGTCACTGTTCAGACACCATTCAACCAGATGTTGAAGCTCCTCTCTGTAGTGTGTCTCACCATTTCCTGACATCAGTCCCACTATTGTGGTGTCATCAGCAAACTTCACTATGGTGTTAGAGGAATTGATGGGTGTGCAGTCATGTGTGAATAGGGTGAAAAGGGCTGGACTGAGGACACAACCCTGCGGTGCTCCTGTATTCAGGGTGATAATGGATGACGTGCGGTTGCCCTGACATTCTGTGGTCTGTGTCATCTCTTGGTGTCATCTCAATGGAAAGCTAACCGTAATCGCATTGAATCCACCAGCCTGTTTTCACAAATCGATGTGGGTTTTATTGGTTAGCATCCAGTGATTACAGTGTACAGCACTGTACCAAAACAGGGTAAAAGTTTGATTTTTGCCAAAGAGGGTGAAGTAGCCTAAGCATTAAACAACATACTGCTCAGAAAATAATCAGGTTACCTTGTTTTTAACAGGTTCATATTTAAGACTGACAATCACTATATTATTACATCTGATGCATCATTGTGTTGCTAACTGGTAACAATGAGTTGTAACTATCTGGTTAATTATACAGAGATATTACACTCAGGTGGATGATTAAACCTGCTGCTAGTAGATATTGATTATAATTGACAGCATAGGCAGAAGACAGCTCTACATTACATTACACAGGGACAGTGAAGTGTTACAACCAACGAAAAAAATCTGGATAGAAAGGTTCAGTGAAAGTGCAGGTGATGGTGTACAGGTGAGTCAGATCACCAGAAGAGACTCTATAGAAGGACAGAGTACCAGCCACCCAGTCCACATACACACCTACTCTGTCTGAACCAGAGGGCCGAATACATATGCTAGTGTGTTTGTTATTATGATGAAAAGTATCTCTTATCAGAGCAGAACAAACACCAGAAGTCGTCATATCCAGGCCCATAGTCAGCATTCCCTTGTATGCTCCTGATCCCTTTGTAAGTCACTTCTATCTGGGCTCCAATACAGCTTCCTTCTCCATGTCCCCATTTGTTAACTCTACCACCAATACGTGGGCCTCGCCCCTGTGATGGAGGAAGTTAATGACATATTAGTCCTCATCATTACATTGAATATATCACACAAAAATTATACTATTTTTTAAATGGTTATATATCTTTTACGGTTTATTTTGGAGCTTATCAAGCAAATATAAAAATCAAGCAATTAAGGATTAATATAATTTAATGTTATTGTTAATGTTAATGTTATTTATGCAGTTTGGAATTACCCTCCCTGATTTGAGGAGGGCTGTTTGTACATGTTAAGCCATCAAAATGGACCCCTCAGACTTCCCTACAGTAAATACTTTAAAGTAATTAAAACCAGTTTGAACATAAACAGTGTCTCTCTCTCAATGTCACAAGTCAGCTAAACGTGCATCATGTCTTTTCTGTGAGATATTCTGACTCACATTGTAAAAATTCTTCTCTGGTCCTTAGTTCTGATATTAGTATGAACAGCCCTTCTATCCCTGGGTGAAGGTTAATCAATAAAAGGCAGATCAGAGTGTTTTACTGCTGTAGGTTTGTCTGTAATATGCTTTTAGTTGTACTGTTAATTACAATCTATCAATTATTCTGGTAATCTAATAAATTCTTTCACTGTACACAGAGATGTACAAAGAGTAACAAGGTGTGTACCTTAACCTATAACACAACCACTGGGGTATACCTTTAGGACACTGAAGTAGGTCTTTATATTACATCAGTATACCTGGGACGATGTGGTGGCCCATTCGTTGCACGCGTGGGTTCGTATATCTGAAGACATTGGCCGTATCCAACGACCGAAAATTACCACCAAGCCGAAACCCTGATAAAAGGGGACAGTTAGGCCAGGAAGGGCATCCGGTGTGAAAAGCTGTGCCAAGTCGACATACAGATCATGAACCAAGGTGCTGGTTTATTTATTGCAGCAACCCCATAATGGGGACCAGCTGACAGATGACTATTACCTCTACACAATTAAAAACAACAACTGGTAAATCTGGTAGGCCAGGTTACTATGAGTATAGTAATGTATGTATTTAATACAGTAAACAATACAGTAATACTAATGTAAAAAGGTACATCTGAGTAGTTCTTTATGCAAATAAATACTATGTGATGATAAACTGATCCCTTTGTGGCATCTTCATGCTTCTTATAAATATCCACTAGAGTGGACTAGTAATAGTCCACTCAATCTACTTCAGTCTCTCTATCTGTTGCACAGCATCGCACCACAACAATACTGAAAAGTAAAATGAGCTTTTCGTTTAATAAATGTATTACTATTATTTTTTTTTAGATTTATTGTACTTTATTAATCCCAGAGAGAAATTGCTTCTCTGCATTTAACCCATCTCCTGAGGAGAGCAGTATTTTATGTGTATATGTAAATATAAATGTTTTAAACAGAGATATAACATGTTGGAGGCGGCATGATGACATGGTGGTTAGTGTGGTCGCCCCAGACCCGAGGCTCGAATCCTGCCTTAGTGCGTGTAGTTTGCATATTCTCCCCATGCTTGGTGGGTTTTCTCCAGTTTCCTCCCTAAGGCCAAAGACATGTAGGTTAGGTTGATTGGCGTTTGCAACTTGCCGAAAGCATTCGTGTTCCCTGCGGCACCCTGTGCTTCTTGGGATGGGCTCTGGGCTTCCTGTGACTCTGGATGGGATAAGGCAGTAAAGTAAATTAAAGTATGGATGGATAACATATTGTGGGTTTTATAATAGTGGTGTATGGCCTGCTGTTATAAAAAGAATTCATGTCCACAGCTTTGCTGTATTGAGGAAAATCACATTTTGCTGTAAAAGAAACAATAGAGCAAGAGTGGTACCCCTCCACCTTTCATACTGACCTCTCTGTGAGATCCTCACTAATTTCTCATTGAATATACCCTCGAATTCTTCTTTCAGATGAGAAATAGTTTTTGTTATGTCCTCAAAAGAGCAGCAAGGACCAAGTGTGTGTCTGGATAAGTCTCCGGGTGCAGGAGGGACACTAAGAGATGGGCAGCTCTACACGTAGGCAGAAAGAGAGAGACAGAGAGAGAGACATACAGAATTAGAGAGCAGGAATATCTAAAAGAGGTATACAAGCAGTCTCAGTACACAGTGAAGTCATTCAAATTCAAAGTACAAAAAATTTCACCGAAAAACATTTAATGTAAATACCATACCTTATACAGATAGTCTGGGAATCAGTACTGTTACCTGTAGAAAATGGATGTGGTCTTCTGTGTGTGAAAGCTGCTCCAGCTCAGTTTCTCCCCTCTTCAGATCAGCAATCTCGTGCTCCAGAGTCTCCAGGAGTCCTTCAGCCTCACTCAGGGCAGCCTTCTCCTGATCTTTGATCAGCTTTGTTACCTCAGAGCACCGTCTCTCAATGGAGTGGATCAGCTCAGTAAAGATCCTCTCACTGTCCTCCACTGCTGCCTGTGCAGAGCGCTGTTAGACACACAAGGAGAGGAGGTGGTATATTTTAACTAGACCTTTCACAGCACTTACTAGGAGCCCAGACAGCCTGTTCCCCACAGTGTGGCTCAGTAGAAGAGGCCGACCGAAATTGATTTTTTGGTGTCGGCCGAAAACGAAACCAAACCAAAAGTTACAAATTGGCTTTTGGCCGAAACCGAAAGTTTAACTACACTTTCGGCCGAAACGGAAACCGAAAGATATATCACCCAAAAAAAATCCAGAACACAAGATTTATGAAATATGCCATGATGCGATGCCACTTTTATTAATAAATAATTAACAATCAGTAACCATTAACATCACTAACCGTTAACATCACTATTAACAATTTATGAACATCAATAGTCATAAATTTATGAACACCAATACTGTTAATTAGTAATTAACTCTAAACAAACAAATATTGTAGTTAAGAAACAACAGTGTTTCCGCATTCTCACCCAGCAAGTTGCTACGCCTGTCAGCATACAGCTGTCCTGCTGCACTAAACAGCTGTTCACTGGCCACGCTGGTTTCATTTTCTACTTAACTCTGTAAATTAATTCTCACCAATTCGCTATAGAACTATTAAATAACAGACAAGCTTTGCTTAT